>JAULKM010000013.1:6449290-6464593 GCA_032355605.1 Rubia tinctorum
GGGAGGATGAAGAAAGGGGATAGGGTTTTGATGATTGCATTTGGGAGCGGGTTTAAGTGTAACAGTGCTGCATGGGTATGTAAGAAGAGTATTGATAATAGGGATAGCGCTTGGTGTGATTGCATTCATAGGTATCCGGTGCACATCCCTGATGTGGTCAAGCTGTAGGGATTCGAAAAGTGAAGTTAAAAGTGCGAAGTTAAAAAGTATGTTTTCTATTGGTGAACTCATAATTTCGAGTGAAGAAATAATGGAATAAAGTTTTTATATATTAGTAGGAATGGAGTGATGTTGAATTTGAACTTTTGTTGGGGGTGTCGTAAGGTTATTGTAATGTTTGAATCCTACATGTTTTGGAAGAGAAGCTTATGGGTTGAATTAACACAATGCAGAATAAAGTATTGAAGTTGACGTGTTTTTTTTATAAATAAAAGCACTTTTATTAAATCAAAGATTTGATTAGATTTTGGGCCAGCAAATGGGCCTGTTGGACACATTCTCTAGGAATTTTTACAATATACACCAAGTTAAGTTGTTCATATAAGAGTTCCCAGAATCCCCACAAGTTTTAATCCAATTAATCTTCATTCGTATTTGCAAAAAGGAATAAAAGACTAGTGTGTGTAAAGTGTAAACCAAAATTCTCTCTCTAGAAAGTTGAGAGCAAAGCAACAGTAAAAAAATATAGTTCACTTTCTTGTTCTGAGCAACAAGCACCCCCACAGGCGCTGGTTGAATGTTCCGGTGGCATTGATATTTTGTCGCATATCATACCGGTGTCTAAGTAAGCTAATGTAAATTCGAAGAGTTCCCAGCACCGGTAAATTATATTGGTTCTATAAATTGTGCAACGGTTGGAAAAGGATCGGTGCTGAAAATTTGGATACCGGTGTTTAGAAAAGGAATGACCAGATCAAGATATTGGGGCAACGGTATGACTTGTGCTGGTGCTAAATCATATCCATACTGGTGTTCAAAGATGCATCACCATATGCGGATAATGGGCACCGGTACCCCAATTCAATGTCGGAACTTATATTTTCGGCACCGGATAATTTATTTTGGCACTGGTAGTTTTTTAATCCGATGTTTATGTTTTCTAGTCAGTAGTATGTGTTTTAGCACCGGTATAAATTTAATAGTAGCACCGGCATCAGATCAATGTAAAGTGTGTTACGAATTTTAGCACCAGAATTTTTTTAAATAAATGATCGGTGCTAGATTTTTTTTAAAAATTGGGCAGGTTCATTTTTGAATTTGGGCACCATCCCGGATCAACCACAGAGAAAATGGATTATATTTAATCTCACAGAACTGTATAAGAAATTATAAATTTTCCATTGAAGAAAAAATGAATCCATAAATGACAATAAAAGAAAGCATGAAATATCACTATTAATTTACATCCTCTCATCACTCATCGAAATATTTTTTAATCTTTTTTGCATAATTAGTAAGTCACGCCTCGCACCATCTGTTCGCCACCCCTTGGACATTGTTGGCATGGTATTGCCCTTGGGCTTCTGGAAAAACCTGCGATTTGATTCGATTCGATTAAATGTTAGTTAGTAGGCAAAAATGTTGTTATTTGTTCATTTTTTTTATACTTACCCCAAGTTGATTAATTAAAGTTGTCTTCATGACCACCTCCTCTAGGAATAGCATGACATAGTAGCCGCACTTCCAGCCACCTCCTTGTTCTCGGTGCTAAGATACAATACGACAATACATAACGCAAAATTAGTGTAAGGTGAGAAAGAAAACTATAAAGTATGTGTACAGTTTTATGGTGAATACTTACGATGATGTTTGTTATCTTCCTGCTGTAATCGGCTGAGGGTTCATTCTTCCTCTTCACCCGCTCATATTTAAATGCAAGGCTGGGAGAATTTTATTTACAAAATGAACTTAGAAAATTTAATGGCAAGAATGAAGTCTAATTTAATGGATATTAATACATGGCAAGAACTTGGGTACCAAAGTAATCATCAGACTTTATACCGTCGGTGAGTCTGTCAAATGTGAAGACATCATTTGTACCGGGACAAATGAGGATGATGAACCAATGTGACCTGCGTTAGCATTTAACAAATTAATATCTCAGGTGAATTTTACTATAGTATGTTAACACAATGTAATGTGTCTGACCTCCTGAGATAGGGCACCACAAAAATGTCGACGTCTGATGCAACCACAATTTGTCAGATGATGCTAAGCCTGCTTTTGATGTCATCCTCCTTATGACCGATGTCATTTCTTCCTGTGTTTGCGACACAGAATTGGATTCAACCCTTATTTGTGCCCTCCACTTTACTCCACAGGTGCTTGTTAGTGTACAAGTCAATTTATGTCATCGCTATTTTATATAACAGATTATGGAAATACGACCAAGTTCCAATCCAATCACCACTCTTTTCTTCTAAAATGGCCAAGCAGACATCCTTTTCAGAGACCACCGTTGAAGCAATACTGCCACAACCTTTCAAAACCTTAAAAAAGTGACCCTGCCAAAATATTCCTGGCCAGAACCAAAAATAGGAGAATTTACTCTCATACCCCAAAACCAAACACAAAAAAACCATAAGCACTCAACCTGTCAGCATCAACCAAAAAAATAAAGCAGGAAACCAGCAAAAAGAATATACAGAAAGCTACATCAGATAAACCCAAAAAGAAAAAGGAAAAAAGCAAGCAACATGGCGCATAGGATTCTGGAGGACCACTGGTCGGACAACTCGCTACATGGTTCAAAATTTTTTTGGAAGAACACAAAGATGTACCACTTGGTTCAAATCTTAACTGAAATATGTACATGCCAACAGGAGAGGCCCAGTTTTTGTCAGGGATGAGGAAGACTACAATAAAGGTATAAGGATTTTTCCAACTCACTAGTAGGTTTCTTTGTGAATTACATGCAATTTAGTGCAGCAAGAAGAATGCAGTCCCATATTGACGAATTATGGGGAGGAGGAGTTGAGATTATGGAAAAAGCAAGGAGTTTTATGTGCTCGGGCTCAACTGTCGAGCACACATGAACACAGTGCTTTACAACTTACTAACGGTAGGGGCAGGATGGTTGCTGGAGCTATGGTGATGGGTACCTGAAATGTTGTTCACACACATGCATGTCAGTCCCATTTTGTTGTGGATCGGGATGTACGGGCTGCCCCCGGAGTACCTATTTCCGGAGGCGGTATCAAAATATGCCAGAGTTGTTGGAGAGGCAGAAGAAGTGGTCTTTGGGGTAATGTCGGGAATAGAAAATACAGACTATGCCAACGTTCTTGTATGGGTTCCCACACATCAACCCCTAGTTTTAGGTTAATTTTTTCAGCTAAGAAGGGAGGTAGAGCGTGGATAGCCATTGGCTATGAAAGAGTTCATAAGATGTGTTGGAGATGTGGTGGAATCGGTCATACCATGTCAGTATGCCAATTTCAAGATGATGCCATGCTCGAGTATTTTCTTGCTCAAAGGTTCGCAACACTAAGCCAGGAGCTGGGAGTTGAGATTTTAAGGGATGACACGGCGAAGCTTTTCCTGGCATCAATAAGGGTGCATAGTAATCACCGGCAAGAAGGTTCACTAGAATCCTTGAGGATTTTGTAAGAAACAGTAAACATAGATTCCAATAGGAAAGAAATGATATCCCTGAGGGCTTTCTGTACCTGAAGATATAATTTTCAGTCTACAAGAGGCTGATCCAGACAAATAGGAGATTTGGGTGACGGGCTACTGGGATGAGCAAAGGGAGGATGGGAACCATTCATTGTCACCGGAGAAATATTCATATTTTGAAATGAAAATAGGGTCAATCCCAGAGGAGCCACCATGAGCAACAAATCCACCACGCAACCCTAAAAACGTGGAGGTAAACCATCAACACCTACTAGAAAATCCATATGTTATTTATGAGAAGGATGATATGGCGGTGTGGGAGGAGAGCCTAGGAAAAGAAACAAAAAAACAGAAGACCGTACATCCGAAGAATGGTGGAGCAAAATGGCTCAAATGGCGTTTTATCAATTTTTAAAAACTGGACCCCGGCGAACTACGTTGGCAAGAGATAATGATGAACTTTCTCCGATATTAGAGACAATTAATGAGGAAGTAAGACTCATCCACCATCAAAACAGAGTACCAACCCAATTGATCGATGTTGTTCCGTAAATAGTGCATGAAAGAATTTCAAAGTCAATAAGAAGGATTGAGGAGATTCGCATAAAGCAAGGAGAGGAAAGGAAAGTCAGGATGCAAGCCATGCCTACTATTATTAGTGATAACTCGGACCTATAGGAGGATCCTACACCTCAAGATGCAGCAAAAATGGATGAAGAGGTAGGTGAGCATTCATTGTGGGGCCTGTCATTGCAAGAAGTTTTAAGCAGGGACATTAAAGGAAAAAAAGGAAAAGGCAAGGTGAGAAGCACTTAAGTGATAAAAGGATAAACAAGGCTATGCATCATAGACACTGTACGGAAGCATAAGGAAATAAAGCCAATGCAGAAAGTTTGGAAAGATCGAAAAGGAAGCAGTTGGAAAAAGCAGGAATACTTACAGAAGTGACAGGACACAAGGAGGGAGGTATGTTAATATTATCAAATGAGATATCTATTTATGAATCCATAATGGATAGTCAAACAGATAAGTTAGATACCTATCAAAACTAAAACACTGCAGCCATGCATGTTATTAACCAATATGAGATGGGTCAAGACTACCACACAAATCTGGCCCAACAAAGCCCAATACCCACAATTGAAGAGAAAAGAAAATTAGAAATTGAATACCCAGCCCTAACCATTCCAGCTGATCAAAGTGAAGCCCAAACAAAACATTTTAGCCTAAACCACAGTCACCAAAAATCCCTACAGACCATTCCCTTAATTCAAAATAACATAGCGCAAATACCAATCACCACTCAGCCCAAAGCCGAACACCCAAGACATGACAACACAAGCCCGGCCCAAGCCTAAGAATGACTTACTATGGAGGCAAAAATGGCGTCATTTGATGTGACTGGCAGTAACCCAGATGATATAGAACCACCCTTAAACCACCCAACGGCAGTAGCGGACAGGAACCCTAACACCATAAAGTAGAGCACCATAAATATCAACAGTAAAGGCTAAAACAAGGATCACCAAAGTTTATACCGCAAACAATATCTGATAATGGAAACTCAACTTCTCACTGTCAGTGCAAAGATAGAGGAGGCAACAATGGAGAATAAGTCAATACTGGGGGAAGTGAGAGTTGATACAATGGTCGGTGACAGTGCCCATAGCAGTGTCGGGATAGGGACGCCAGCAGCGCCAGTGATCCCTATTGGAGAAAAAGATGAAGGTTCCCCTGACGGAGGTGAACTAATGTTAGGTTCCGTTGACGGAAGAGATTGACTAGGCCTACTGACGGATACAAAAATAAATAATTGGTCTGCAACGGTAGAGAAAGGACAAATGAGCAGCACCGATGAAGGATTAAGTGAGGCTAAAAAGATGCAATCAGAGCTAAGCTATAGGTTGGGAGAAGAGGTCTCTAGGTTAGTCTTGGGGCAAGAGGGAAAACGATGAAGGCGGAGATCTAAAGCAAGGTTATGGCACCGGGCAGTCAACACCGGAGATTGTCATCACCAATCTATCCTCCACCACCATACCAGAGGTTCTTAAATCTAAGAAACTTCAGCCAAAACATTAGAGGCAGCAGAACATGGCCGATATTTATAGGAGATGGGGGAAATAATGACATTGAATGGGAGGAGACAATGTTAGATCAGGGGATCAATTTGATAGATGGTGGTTTGGAAGCTCTGAAGCTGAATGATTCGACAGGATTAAAGGAGGAAGAGCAAAGAGCGCTTCAGCTTGAAAAGGCCCAATTCAAAAAAAATGAGAGTGGGGGTCTAGTTCTTACATTCTTGAGATAGATCCTATCTCAAAAATAAGGAAAATCACTTCTTTCCAATATTCAATTATTTGCTCCAAAATTCGTAAACATGACGGGCAGTCAAACAAAAGCAAATTGTCGGGCTACAGTGGTGGGCCAATTGAGGCACCAGAGAAATATTGGAACCGTCTAAATCAAATATTGTGACAAGTGCAATGATTGAGAGGAATATGTTGCGTCAAAAAGGCCCGGCCTTTCTTTTCCCAAAAATGGTTCCAACTGGCCCTAGCAATATGACAAGTGCACAACCACCGAAGGAAGCTGTTGGGGGAGAGAAAGCGAAGGGGGCACTAGTGGGGAAAGTTTACAACCTATGAAGTCGATGCATTAAACTGGGAAATGGAGGAATCCATGCATGTAGCAAGGGAGCTGGAAGATAAGAGAAAGAGGAATCTCCAGAAAAAACTTCGAGATATTGCATTCTACAAGAGATCTAGGCACAATGTAATAGATGAAGAACAACTTATTCAAGTAGTAGAGAAATTTTCGGAGATTGAGCAGAGGGCTGAGATTGAACAAGGAAAAATGGTCATTGTTAGAGCCAATGCGTTTGAGGAAGTAGTCTCAATAGGGATGAAATCATGTTAAGGATATGTTTGTGGTAAACTTTGGTGGTTAGTCCAGAACAAACACCAAGAGGTATATGAATCTAATTTGTTGTAACTGCAGAGGGCAGACGCACCCTCTAAAAGTAAGCACTCTCAAAAACCTTGTTTCGCATTATAAACCCAATATCATATTTCTTATGGAAACCAAGTGTAATAGTAATAAGATTAGCAAGTGGCTAGAAAAGTCATATTTCACTAGTTGGGAAATTGTTGGCCTAGACGTCGGAAATCCATCCAGGGGTAGCAAAAAGCTCCCAATTTTTATTTATTTTGTAGTATCACTTCCCTAGACGAGGAGGAATGGAAGATAGTTTTGTTGTATGGACATCCCGATAGAAGAAATAGGGAACAAGTCTGGGATGAATTAAACACTGAGTTGTTAAGAAACTCTCTACCCCTCCTAGTTATAGAGGATTACAATCAAGTTATGGGGAATGAAGACAAGAGAGGAGGTAAAGCTGTAACTGAGCAACAGACAGCTACTCTAGCATATGTGTTACACAACCACAGTCAGTGGTTCACATAGTCAAATGGGCGGAAGGGCGACTAACTAATCGTAGAAAGACTAGACATAGGCCTTGCAAACCATATTTGGTTCAAAATATTCCCAAAATATATGCTCACGAATATGCTAATGACAAGATCGGATTACAAGCCACTGATACTCAACACGCATCATCAGAAAGCCGGTACAAGAAATCAAGTAAGGCCAAAGTTTGAAGCATTCTTGATCCGTAGGGAAGAGGTTATAGAAATCATTAAAGACAACTGGAAAAGAGGAGTGAATCACATGGAAATCCAAGGTTTGTCAACAATACAACAATGCTATATGCCCACGTTGGAAAAGTAATTAGAAGTCACAATTCAAAGAGTCAACAACTGGATCAGAGAAATTTTGGGATGTCTAGAGAAGATGATTCAGAGAAAGGAAGGAGAAATCAACAGACTACAGATGAGAAGCGAGTTTGAAGTCGTGAGTGCAAGCTTTGAGGAACTAGACCACCTCCCAACTCAACAAAATAACTTCTGGAAATAGATGTCAAAGACAAAGTGGGACGCAAAAGGCAATAAGAACGCAATATTTTTTAACAAATGGGCAAAGAAAATGAAGGAACCGAATAACGAAAATGAAGATCAGTCAAGGGACATGGGTAACCAACCCGGTTCAACTATGTGAGATAGTGGTAGAACATGTAGATATGGTCTTTGTCAATGAATCTGTAATGCCACGAGATGCTTATGGGGAGACAACTATCAATAACATACTTCAACTCATCGAACCAACGGTTAACTCCGATCAGCAACGGAAATTATCAGCAGGGGTGACAGTGGAAGAAGTGAAAAAGTCAGCATTCCAAATGAGAAAGTGGAAAGCACTGGGACTAGATGGAATCCCAGAAGGATTTACCTACACTATTGGAATGAAGTCGGGGAGGACCTTAATAAAGCAGTCTAGGAGTTCTTCACAACCAAAAATGCTCAACAAATAGAATGTAACCAACATCACCCTAATCTCGAAGACAAAGTTACCTACAAAATCTGCTGAGTTAAGACCAATTAGTTTGTGCCATGTTACATATAAATTAATTTCTAAGGTATCAGCAAATAGATTAAAACAAATTATGGGGTACCTGATCTAGGAGAACCAAGCAGAATTTTTACAAGGGAGATCGTTAGTTGAGAACTCATTAATAGCGCACGAGCTGATAGAGAAGGCCAGGAAGCAGAAGATGGGGAAAACATCAATTACATCTCTTAAGATCGATATGAGCAAAGCATACGATCGACTATCCTGGGACGTTCTTAGGAATGTTATAGGATGGATGTGATTTCCAATCAAGTGGATGAATTAGATGATGAAGTGCATCACTACGGTTACATATTCAATCAAATTTAATGGGGAGCTTTTGCAATCATTCAAACCCATACAAGGACTACGCCAAGGCTGTCCACTTTGCCCTTTCTTGTTCATCCTGTGCCAGGAAGCATTATCGTCCATGATAACTTCATCACCATTTCAACAAGTGTGTAGAGGCATCCAATGAGGCACAGGAGTCCCACGCATCTCAAACCTTATGTTTGCGGACAATTGCATGCTATTTTTTGAAGTCGTGGAAAGAGGTATAAGGAAACTCGTGTCCACGCTAGATATGTTCGCAGCATATTCAGGAAAGCGTTTAAATTTTGAGAAATCTTAGTTTCTCATCAGCCCAAATGCAAATGACTTCACAAAAAACTGATTAATTGAGATTCAATATAAAGCCAGACCTATGTCAAGGGAAGTACTTAGGCCATGACATCAATTTTAAGGGTTCGAAGGTCAGATTGTTCAAAGGCTTACGAAGGAAGGTTATATAAAAAAATAGAGACCTGGAGAAAGAGTAACTTGTTGATAATGGGAAGGATTACATTGTGCAAACATGTACTCTCCTCCTTATCACAATATACTATTGGGACATTTTGGATAAAGACATATGGCAAGGTTTATCTGGGCGGGGAACCCGGAAGGAAAAGGGATCCACTAGAAATCATGGGAAAAGCTGTGCACATCGAAATGGAATGGTGGACTAGGGATGCGGTCTACGTTAGAAATTAACCAAGCAATGCTAGGGAAGCAAGTGTGGACACTGCTAACAAATAAAGACTCTTTTTTCTCAAAATTCTTTCTGGCTAAGTACTGCAAAAAAAAGAACTCCTACAAACAAGACAGAAGCAGGGATATTCATATAGATGGGGGGAATACTATGGGGAATGGAGCTAATCAAACCACACCTAAAGTGGAAAATTGTGACGGGTGAATTGATGGATATCCAAAAAAAATAGATACCAAATAAGACAAATGAGATACAGTATGAAACAAGCAACATGCCATTCATGGGGTTTAAAGTTTCTAACCTCATCGACGCACAAAAATGCTGGAGGATGCCGCTACTTAGAGCACTCTTTCCATCCAATACAATAAAGGAGATACTTAAAATTCATATCCCAGTTCACAGTTTGGGGGATGTGGACTACCTAGAATGGGACAAAGAGGCACTAGGGAAATATAAAGTCAAATCGGGATACCACACGGCATGGGAAGCCAAGACAAGAGATGAACCATCATCTTTAATGACACTGCCAGTTGATGCGGCCGAACCTAAGATGTGGAAGTGTCCATGGAACGCTAAAATTCCAGAGAAAATAAAATTTCTTATCTGGAGAATGATTAAAGGGGTATTCCCAATAGGTCAGAACCTCCTGAAAAGAGGTATGAATATTTCCATGAAATGCCAAATGTGTTCCACGGTGGAGGAAACAGTAGAGCATATGCTATTTGAATGCGACATAGCATAAAAGGTTTAGAGGCACATCAGATTGGGACTAGTCTTCAATACAGGTAACCCAAGTTCCTTCAAATATGGCTGCAACAATGGTTCAACTTAGCTCAGGAGAAGGAAAACCGAGAACTCACATGTTTTATAATATGGGCTTTTGGTATGCAAGAAACTCTGTTGCGATTGACCAAACACCACTATCTTTTGAACATATAATGGCTGAAATAGCAGCTTTAACCAGGAGAGTAAGGAAAAGGAACAAAATTTGAGGACCGAACAACCTAGACCCAGATCTGGATCTAGGAATTTCCGCACAACAAAAGGATACAGGAGAGAAACCATTTAAGGAGACTAGGATGGCAGGAGATATCGCCCTCATGTGGCTGGAAAAAAAGATATATGTACAGATTATACTTTTCAGGATTGCACCATTATCACCACATATGCGGCGTTCTGTAGTAGCACTGGAGACGAAGTTGCAGCTTGGTGTGCAAAGTTAAATTCACTGGAAGGATGGAGGGGAACAACAATAATTTATGCATTCTCGGTGGTCCAAGCAGAGCTAACGGTCATATTACATGCCAAGAAGCAAGCAAGCATTAAAGGAAATTTGTGACTATTAATAAAGACTGATTCTGACAATGCACTATGACACATCACCAATTACCCAGAAATCCCGCCAGACGATAGACAATTAGTGAAATTCTTATTCTAGGGATGGTGTTATATGGTTTATCAATATTTAATGTAGATAGACTAATAGTCGAAGATACGCATAATTTAGCACGTTCTAGTGCAACATATATCCCTTTCCCAAGTAATGAATGAAAAGTCAACCATTATTTCCAAAAAAAAGAAAGGATTAATGTTCAATTACATTGAATACATTGTGCAAAATTGTCCTTTTTACTTTCATCAAAAGTTTGACCTTGGGATGTTTTCTTACGAGACTAGAGCACAATTTTGGTACATTGCAATATTTAAAAAAATCAGTTTATATATTATCGTCTTATTTTCTTCCAACCTTTTATTTGAAATATAATACTCCCTCCCTCCAGGTAAATTCTTTTTTCGATCTTCCCAATAAAAATAACATGATTTGAAAATTACTTAAAATGATAAATATTGTGTATTGTTAAATTTCAACATTGTACTATTTAACTTTTAACAACTTTCAAACTGTAGCCACTGTTTCCCAAAGTATCCTTATTATTGCACAATTATTCTCTACCATGTCAATTTGAAATCCAAAAGCAATTTTTTCATTTTTGTTGGGACGGAGGAGCATTAAAAAACACATAAAAACACGTTAAATACTACCTCCGTCCAATATAAAATGACCCAATTTTCTTTTTTGTCTGTTCTTACAAAATGACACAATTTGAAAATTAATTAAATGGCAAAGGATACGTTGTAAAATTTCACAATGTCTAACATAAGCTAAACGATTTTCAAATTGGGCCCATTGTTTTATGAAATATCTCTACTTTTTCACACTTATTCTTTACCACATTAACTTACATAAAATAACGAGTAAAAAATAATCGTGTTATTTTATCCGGGACGAAGAGAGAGTATAATTTTTCACCCATGCAGCAACAATGGAGTAGGTTTAGAAGATCATGATCTCACCCAAGACACTAGTAGAGAGAGCTCTATTAAAAGAAGCGTTAGAAGGCGGTTCCGATAATTGAGCTTCGAAAGGGGTTCCGAGTTCGGAAATCCCTCCCAAATCATTTTAAAGGCGGTTGGAAATAATTAAAGGCGTTTCTACCTTTAATAGTGATCGATTAAAGGCGTTCCACCGTTAGAATCACCTTTAATTAAGGGTCAGAAGTATTTCCGTGTTCAGAAATGTTTCCCATGTCACCTTCTCATTTTAAAGGCAGATCTAATGGCATAACTGCCTTTAATGGGTTCAAACTCATACTTAGTCATTTTCTTGCTCCAAGCCCATGTAATTCATACTTAGTCATTTTCTTGGCACAACCCCGCCAGGATTTCTCGCCGCCGCAATTTTCTTGTTCCTCCTATTTGCTTGTTGTTTCTCGCTTTTGGTCATTTGGTGAAGTCCATACTACGATTTGCTTGCTAGTTGTTCCTTAGTTGCTCTTTTTGAAGGGCATAAATAGTTTCTTAACTCGAAAATTATTTTCGATCCTATTAAAGTTGGTTATTAATCGATCAAAGGTGGAGTCATTAAAGGGAGTTTTAAACTGTCTTCTCTGATACGATAGAATCACATTTAATCACTCATTTCTCTACTAATAAGAGCACCCAGTTATCATATTTAACAAGAAATTCCGTTTTTTAGTGAAAATATGTTTAGCAAGATCGTGGAAGCTACTACTAATACCGGTGGATTCGTGGTAGGTGAGGACTGAGAAGTCAGACACCAAGCCACCTACTTCATTTCGTTTTCTACGTTTTTTTCTTTCGTTTTCTACAATACTAATTTATTCTCCATTAAGACTTCATTCTTTGCATTCAATTTTCTCCTTTTTGAACCAACTATGTTACCGAATTTTAAGACGACTTATTAATCAAAGTTTATTAAAGAATAGTAATATTACGTTAATATTATTTTTAATTGTAATTAGATTATTTTCTAGTTGAATTTAGGTATTTTGTACTATTATATAATGTACCCTAGAGTATTAATACAAACATACAATTATTACCCCGTAAATTCTTCTTGGTATCAGAGGCTTAAATTCTGAAACTTTAAAGAAAATGCTGCTGCACTATTTTTTTCGTCGAAGCCGATCGCCGCCGTTCCCACGCGCCGCCGCACCGATCAACATGCGCCGCCATGTTCAACTGGTTTCCTCCGCCGATTCCGCAGCTAACGACTCGCCGCAACTCCTTCTCAGGCTGCCATGATCGTTCGCTGTCCGTACCTGCCCGGATTTGTTGTGCGTGTTTGTCACGCATCGCCAACTCCGCCGTGCTTAGCTCCCTGCTCGTTGCCTGATTTCCATCTGCCGCCGCTGCTCACCAGCTCCCATTGTCGTCGATCCATCCGACTTCATCCTGATCCGCATGCGCCATCGTGCTTTCGCACGCGCTGCTGCATCGTACTCTCACGCGTCGTCGCTGGTTTTCACGCGTCGTCACGATTAACTTACTCGTGTTGCTGATCCGTCTCTACCGGTGATCTACATCCATGTCTTCACCTGGTTCTAGTTCCAATGCTGCTGAGCAAGCCCGCATCGTTGCTGAATCCGAGGCTAACAAGCTACAGAACCTCAACGCCACTGATGTAATTGCAGCTTTGCTCAGACAGTTGCAACTGCAATCTGGCTCTGGAGAATCTGTTCCTACTGGTCGATCTATGCATGACTGCTACCTTAGTACTACCGACGACCCCTGTTTGTCAATATGTTATGTTATACTAAAAGGAGAAGAGAATTACCTTGAATGGTCTAACGTCATTTGTAGTGCTATGCTTTCCAAGAAGAAGATTGGTTTCACTGATGGAACCATTACCAAACCTCCAGATAATCATCCTGATGCGGTCGAGTGGCCTGGAATTAATGCTACCATGGTATGTTGGATCTTACAGACTTTAGATCCACCATTGTGTTCTTCTACTAGTTATTATGCCACAGTTAAGGAACTATGGGATGATCTCAAGGTGCGTTTTACCCTTGGGAATAGTCCGAAAATTCTGCAGATGCGTGAAGATTTCCAAAACTGTTGGCAGAATGGCCAAGCTGTTCCCATTTACTCTGTCAAAATGAAGAAGTTGTTTGGTGACTACAACTCCCTTCGGCCTCATTTAGTTTTCACCTGTGAAGCTTGTAAACCACTGTGCACTTGCAACCATTCTGCCAACGCCTGTCAAGAACGTGAGAAAGAGATGATCTCCCAATTTCTTTTGGGTCTTGATGAAGGCTATCACACCTTGCGATCCAATATTATGACCACTGATCCTCTTCCACTAGTCATGCGTGTTATGCTCTTGTTGCTCAGGAGGAGAATCATAGACCGTCATTTGGTTTCGCGAGCCTTCAACTTACTCTCTGGCATATGTTGCACGACGTCTACCACCTTCGGGTTCTTCGCTAGTTGTTCACCTGATCGCAAGAATCTGATATGTACACATTGTAATCACAAGGGTCATGACAAAGATACTTGTTTCAAGCTCACTGGAGTACCATATTGGTTCAAAGAATTGAACCAAAATACCAAAAAGACCGGCCGCCGAACGTCGCCCAACTTCCCCTCTCTTTGTCGGTGCCGTTGTATCCTCTCCTGGCCATGCCGCCGTCGCATACCCCTGCCCGACATACCCCTACCCGATCTGACTTTGGTCCTGCTCTATCTGATGACCAGTGGGGTACGACCTTACATTTATTTAATTAGTTTAATGTTGTGTCTGACCTTGGATCAGGTAAGTCTACTATACCATGGGTTCTTGATTCGGGAGCCTCCTATTACATGACTGGTGACAAGGGTTCTCTCATTGATATTACTAATGTTGTTCATTCTGTGAATGTTATACTTCCTGATGGTTCTGTGTCATCTGCAACCCAATACGGTTCTATTCGCTTTGGGTATGTTATTCTTACTCATGTGCTATACATACCTTCTCTGGAATGTCATTTATTATCATGTTCTAGATTGGTATCCACATTAAAAATGTCTAGATTTGTTTACTGAAAATTATTGCATTTTACCAAAAATCAGTACGAGGATTGTGATTGGTGTGGGTGAATAGCGAGGGGGGTTTATTGGCTTCGTCTGCTGGATAAGAATGTTCATCCTCATATCTCGCAGTCTATTCAGATAGTTGCTTCAGTTTCTTCTTCTGATTTATGGCATCAGCGTCATGAGCATCCCTCCTCTACGGTATTATCTTATGTTTCTACCCTTGATTTTAGCAAAAATAATATTTATGTTCCCTGCTCTATATGTCATAGAGAAAAATAGACTAGGCATAGCTTTTTTTGAGTTCTTCGAATGCTAGCTCTTTATTCGAATTAATACATTGTGATGTTTAGGGTCCTTATAAAATACCATCTTATAGTGGTGCATTTTATTTTTAACTATCGTTGATGATTATTCACGATTTGTTTGGATTTATTTGTTAGTTTCTAAGTCTGAGGTATCATCTAGATTTATTGAATTTTGTGGTTTGATCAAGAGGCAGTTTGGTCATGTGGTTAGACGTGTCCGGGCTGATATGGTACATAATTTCTACATTTGAGATCCCACTTTGCTGAATCTGGGATTGTTTTTTAGACATCAATGGTTGATACTCCACAACAAAATGGTCGTGTTAAACGCAAGCATTGCCATTTGTTAAATGTGGCTCGTACTTTGCGTTTTCAAGCTAATATGCATGTTGAGTTATGGGGAGAATGTGTACTTACTACTGCTTATTTGATCAATCGGACACCCACGAAGCAACTCGATGGGCGTACACC
>JAULKM010000013.1:6472072-6489206 GCA_032355605.1 Rubia tinctorum
TCGTGTGTACAATTGTCATATAAATATAACATAATTTTATTATTTATTAAAACTAAAAATTATGTTATAGATTATATATTTTTATTTATAGATCCGTGCATCGGCACGGGTATTACCTAGTGACTATATAAAAGATGACAGGTTATGGCTATATGGATCATATCTTACTATCGTGTGACGGTTATAAAAAAATCATTACCTTATTGTCGTTTTTCGTGTTTAGTAGTAACACTGATTTTTTTTTTTTTTTAAATCTACGCTACTATTCCGGGATTTTTGGAGAGGGGGCTTTGTGTTGAGGAAGCAGAAACATTACTGAGAAGAAGTGTGAAATTGGTTGTTGAAGCCAGGGATGAGTTTTGGGATAGCAATGTAAGAGAGTATGTTTTGCAAAGCCCAAACAGGTCTTTAGTGGCAGCCTCCATTGGAAGTTATGGTGCATATCTTGCAGATGGTTCAGAGTACAGGTAAATCAAGTTTTTTATATCTTCGGAATTTTTCATACCTAATGCTTTCTGGCTGAGCAGTGGAAATTATTGGCCATTAGTGAATTTGGAGAAGCTCAAGGGCTTCCATAGGAGAAGACTGCAAGTCCTAGTTGAAGCAGGAGCCGATTTAGTCGCTTTTGAGACCATTCCCAACAAACTAGAAGCTCAGGTCTACTCTGACGCTCCCCTGATATTGGGACACGCTTGGTAACGACTGATGTTCTTCAATGGTTGATGTTTTTTCGCAGGCTTGCGCGGAATTTTTGGAAGAGGAGAATGTGAAGATCCCATCGTGGATCTGTTTTACCACTTGAGATGGCAAAACTGCTCCACCAGGAGAGAGCTTTAAAGAATGTCTAGGAGTTTTGAACAGCAGTAAAAGAGTTGCAGCAATTGGTATCAACTGCGCACCCCCTCAATTTGTTCTTGATCTTATTCACAACTTGAAAGAGGTAAAATTTGCAGCTTCTGTGAAACAGTAACTTCATCGCTGTCTTTTGTTTTGCTGTCTGAACTGGTTCTTTCACTGACAGTTAACTAGAAAGGCCGTAGTTGTTTATCCCAACAGTGGCAGATTTTGGGATGGTAAAGCCAAAAGATGGGTGGTAAGTCATACTATTCAATCTTGAGGTAGATTTACACTTTCTTGAACATAATCTTATTGCTGTTCTTTGGACAGCCATCCGCATGTTTTAACGATGACAAGTTTGAGCTGTCTGCAACGAGATGGCGCGATGCTGGGGCCAAACTCATCGGTGGCTGTTGTCAAACAACGCCCGACACCGTTCGAGCCATTTCAACAGCTCTTAAAGGAAGCCCTCTTGTGTAGTAAAATTCAAGCAAGAGACTACAATTTCAGTGGTCTAATATTACTATCTTCATCATATTCTTAGATTTTTGTTGAAGTTCATGTGTGATTTAGATGTGGGTTCAGTTTGCCTAAGAAAAAAGAGAAATGTAGCTTAGTTTTCAGGAACTATTGTACTCATCCGACTACCAGATAATTTGCAGCAATTAATATCAATGAAAGAATCATATTTACAGTAACTACAAACACATCCAAAATTTACTGTGAACTTGCCATTTCTGCTGCTGTACAAACATTCAAGAGTACTACACACTTTGAAGAAATCGCAGAAAGGTGTTAGAGATGAGTCAAGATAAGCCGCCGAATACAGTTCAAAATACAGCCGGTAAGATAAACTGCCAGTGAGGCGCATTCCTAAGCTTCACCATCTGAGGTCGGATATATGGATCATGTTGCCAAACAATACCATCGTGTTTGGGTACTACTATTAATGGAGACAACGGTAAAATTGCTATGCATTAATAAGGTTAGTGTAGCTCAGAAGAGACTATACAGAACTGATAAAACATTCTCATCATGCCTTAAACCATGCTTAAAACATTAGTCTGTATAAGCTATAGCAAACAGAGCAGCTCCTCGCATGCCATATAATTCCTTTAAGAACATACTAAGGGTAACTTACCTCAATAACAACTCTACAGGGATCAGTAAACGTAAAGAAATGATGTAGAATCCCTCCATCAGATGAAGAAGCTAACTTGACCATGATATCTTCGTACGATCAGCGTCTTGGAGGGGCCCTCCTTTCGTATGATCCCCAAGGTGAAGGTCCGTTAGCATAGGGATCACTTAAAGAATTGCCTCGATATCTAGTTTCATGACTTCCATCCAACATTCCATAACCTCCAAAACCTAATTATTAATGCGGGAAAAAAGGATAGTCAGCGATGATAGATTATTTATCATAATCTCATTTTCATATCTCTTGCCACATTACAGAAAATGAAGATGCAAGCGAATTGGTACACTTTATGTGCAGAAGATTGGGAAAAGGGGGTTTTTTAAAAAAGCATACCAGGGCCCCGTGATCTACTCTCTGCAGCAACTATTTGGTCTGCTCTGAGCTTTTCTATATCACGGGCCATAGAGACGAGGTTTTTCTCCATGGCTTGGTTCTGTTCTGCCAGTTCCTCATTTGACTTCTTTTCGAATTCATACACCCTCCTATAATATGCACCAAGCAAAGAATATAAATGAAACACAACTCACAAACATGCCAGCTCGAATCCTGTGTCTCACCCATGTTAAATTTATTTATTTCATGAATATAAACAAAGGAAAGATATTCAAATTTCAAACTCTTTCCTAGTCATAAGGCAGAAAACTGAAATTGAGAAACTAGCAATAGCATAATTCACATATACAAGACTTGTATCCAAAAGAAAGAAGGTTGAACCTTGCTTCCATCAGCTCTTTGCTTATACCCTCGATATCAGCCTTCATGGCAGCTACTTGGTGGTTATCAGCTTTGGCTCGATTAACATCCTTATTGAGAGTCTGAATTTGGGTAGCTAGTTCCTGTCGAAGACTATCCAACTTCTGAGATTCAGCTCTCAACTGAACTACTTCAGCCCTCAATGGTTCAGCAGCTCGAAGCTCAGCCTCAAGCTTCAACTCCCTCTCTACTAAATCCCTTGTTTGTGCTTCTTTGTCAGCACGTACAGTAGGAAGGACCTGACTAAGCCTGTGGATTTCATCTTTCACGGCAGTCAATTCACTCTGAAGAAACACATTGTCATCCACCAAATGCCTATTCTCACTAAAAATTTCATGCATCTCTCTTTGTTGGATTTCAAGCTCCTCCTCTAGAACGGCGGGATGTGCAGGAAGGGGTCTAGGACCTTGATGCATCATAGCCCGCAGGTCTTCACGGAATCTCCTTATATCATCCATCGGGTGAGAGATACGCTTTCTCCCTGCCATTGTTCAGAGTCCTGCATAGGACAGATAACATCCATGCTTACCTTTAACACTAACTGATGGGCTAGACATCTGAGTGCGTTAACTTGACCTTAGAGTTACGACACGATAAGCATAACCGAGATGAAACACTAATTAACTTCATGTTTTGTTTTTAACAAACAAACAAGTCCAGCAATCCAAATAAAGAGGCGAGAAAGTGAAGAAATCATGAGGACAAGTTTTAGTGACAAACTTAATTCCAAAGGATAACCAACACTCGAAAGCTAACATCAAGCAAAGCACCAAAAGAACTTCTTTCTTACTTAAGAAATTCAAGGTAATCAATTCATATAGTGTTGTTGAACACAAACATAACCTCTTAAGTAACAACAAAGTCATATCAATGATACCTACTTTTCTTTTTCTAAAAGCATTGGCATTTCATACATAAACTGATCCTGTGATTCAAAAAACACACACGCACACACACTGACAAGTAATGATCCTATGAAAATTCCAAACATCAATACTTTCTTAATTAACTCGTGATTACAGAAGCTTGCAACTAAAAGAAAGCTCACTTTTCTCAAGCAATTAACAATGAAAATAATTCATAAAATTAACCAAGAATGCTCTTTTATCCACTCAGTCGAACTTTTTTATGAAACCCACCATCAATTCAGTACAGTTCATGATTTTACAAAGACCAACAAAATTACATCACAAATTAACAATTAAACCTGTCTTCCCCCAAAAAAATCTACAACGAAAACAACGCAGAAACAGTACCACAGCATCACATGGTGTGGCAATCTGGAAAATTTTGAAATTCATAAGATTATATGACTAAAGAAATTACCCCTGAAATAAGAATTTGTTGCTTTCAATTATTCAGCTCGAGTAAGCACAATTTCTCTATTTCCAGAAAGAAGAAGAAGAAGAATAGGTAGAGAAAACAAGTGTTGGGCCATTTTCCACGGTCCATTTGTAAAAGGATACAGTATGTGTAAGCCACCATCAAATTGTCCCACGTATGTGATATGTGTGCATTTACCTCAAAAAAAGGACTTTCAAATTCTTATTTGAGAAAAAATACGTTTATAACTCTATATTTCATTCGAAAGTGCATATATAATATTGTAAAATCTGAAAGTATAAATCTAATATTGGACTTTGCTGACCAAAATGTCAACAGTCGAATTGGCCAAAAATTGATAAAATGACCATAATACCCTCGAGTTAAAATTTCAAAATAAAATGAAATGAAAAGACGACCTTTCCTTTCCTCTTTTTATTCATCCTCTCATCCTCATCTCCTCTCCTCTCCTCTCCTCCCAGCCTCCAGGTCTTGAATTCAATCTATTCCATCACCGCTCTAGGTCATTCCCGTTGCTAAATTTTCCCCAGTTCTTGTTTGAGCCGCCATGACTCCAGATTATCTATAGCTGAAAAATTCAATACGGGCTTCGATTCAGGTCTGTCAATTTTCCACAGACGCCAACGAATTCAATTCACCGTCAATGCCATGGTTCCAGTTCATTTCAGCGAATCGGGGTTGTCTGGGAGTTGGTTCTAGGCGAAGGGAGGATATGTGGAAGGGCTAGTGGCGGGTCTGTGGTGGATTTCTAAGCGGTTTAGTGGTGGGGGTTGGGGTGTGTTAGTGGCGAAGGCGGGTTAGGGGCTGGGTAGGTTGGGGTTGGTGTGAGTTCTTGGAACGGCAACTGCACTGATAATGCATGGGCTTGATGGCCCAATTATAATAAAGGAAATAAGAGAGGCTCTTCAGCCCAAGCGCATAGATGCAGAAAGGAAGGGGTTTGACAGATGCTGATGGGACGGCTTCAGTCCCATCAGCCACCAAACAACATATAATGAGGAAAATGGTGTGACGCAAGGTAAGATTTTCCTACCAGTTTATTATTCACTTAGATACGTTTCTAAATGGCAACAACGGTTAACCGGAGCATCGAAGTAGGCACGACTCTAAGCCTGCCTGCCTGACCTCTTTCTGCATGTCCTGTAGGTTCATGAATGACTGCATTCACCTAAAGCACACCATTGAAGATGTGGTACAGAGCGGCGAGCTAGCGCATTTGGCAAAAAGCGTGAATGATCATAACAAGGCCACCTACCAGGGCAAGAACAAGTTTGGAGGATTTCGCAGATAGTAAGACAGTCGGGGCAGGGCAAGGAGTCCCAACAAATAATGGAGGTAAGATAAAGGAAATGAGGTGACCAGGGCTGAGAAAGATGATGAACGCCGCAAGAGGCATGGAGAGGATACTCCCGGTGAAGATGACAGAGCGGCTACGATGACAAGCATATACGCCATCATAGGTGGAAGCGCAGGTGGAAGGACTAAGCCTCAACGAAAAACACCTGCAGGTAGACACCACAGCCAACGACAGAGGAAAGGAAGCTGGGAGCAAACGAAGCAATAACATTTGATGACAGTGATCCAATACCGAACAGGCTGGCTGGTGCAAATGCGGTGGTGATATCATTAAAGGTGATGGATAAGAGGATTCACCACGTATACGTGGATGGTGGAAGCTCTGCAGAAGTCATGCACTGGAACTGTTTCAAAAAGCTGGATGAGAATACCAGGAGGAAGTTGAAAATGGACGAGCAACCATTTGGTGGACTTTGCAGATAGAATGGTTAGGCCGGAATGCACTGTACTCCTCCCGGTGATGGTGGTAGAAGGTGAAAGAAGTAAAACCGGGGACATGGAGTTTATAGTTGTGAAAGCAGTCAGCCCATACAACCTGATACTGGGCAGGCCGGCGTTAGCATTGCTTAAAGGTATAGTGTCGACCCTGCACCTGTTGTTGAAATTCCCGACCAGGGGAGGGATATCCACGGTAAGAGGAGATCATCAGAGAGCTAGAGAGTGCCACAAGATAGCACCCCAGCAAGAGGAAACGAGAAGATGGAGGCGGGAGCCACGAAGTACAGGTCAACAAAGCAAGGCTTGTCAGGTTAATCATAGATAGAAATGACCCATCAAAGCTTGGAGAAAAAGTGGAAATAGTAAGATTAAACGAAAGTTGGTCTGTGCAAGTAGGAACCAATCTTCTGCTTCAAGTGAAAAGCAAGCTAGTAAAGGTCCTCGGGGAGAATGGGCGAGCCTTCGCCTAGAAGCCAGAAGATATTACAGGGGTACCAAAAGATGTCGGCTGCCACGAGCTAAAGGTTGATCCCTCTTACAAGTTGTTCAAGCAAAAGTGAAGGATACTGTGCAGGGTGAGAAATGAAGAAGTCAATAAGGAGGTGAGTCAGCTAGTTACAGCGGGGATCCTGGAATAAATCCCCTACCCAAATTGGCTGGCTAACCCGCTACTGGTGAAGAAGACTGACGACAGCTGAAGGATATGTGCAAATTATATGCACCTGAACAAGGTCTGCCCCAAGGACTGCTACCTACTGCAGGTCATTGACCATAAGGTAGACGCCCTTACTAACTACCCAATTAAATGTTTCCTCGATGCATACAAGGGATAACATCAGAATCCCATGCTAGAGAGTAATGTAGAGAAAACTGCTTTCATCACGGAGAAAGAGGTTTTCGACTATCGGATGATGCCTTTCGGCTTAAGGAATGCTGAAGCAACATATTAAAGGGTGGTGGAAAAGGTCTTTCAGAAACAGAATGGAAGAAACCTGCAGGTGTATATGGATGACATGGTGATAAAGAGCAACCAATACGAGACTTTCGTGGAAGTTATCAGGGAGACCTTAATGCAATTTAGGGAGACTAGAATGAATCTGAACCCAGCCAAGTGCCAGTTTGGAGTGCGAGCAGGAAGTTCCTATGACACATGGTGTCGAACGAGGGTATGCATGTAAACCCCAAAAAGATAAAGGAGATCCTATAAATGAAATCGCCGAACACGGTAAAGGAGGTGCAGAGCCTGAATGGGAAGCTGGCAGCTATGAATCGTTTCATGTCACGAGCGCCTGAAAGAGCGCTCCCATTCTTCAAAACACTGAAGGGGTGTGTGGATAAGAAAGTAATGGTCCAATGAGGAGAACTACATGAGAAGGAATTTGAGGAGCTAAAGACCTACCTGAAGGACCTTCCGACCCTGTCTAGTCTAAGGAAGGGAGAAACCCTATATTTGTATGTGGCAACAAGCGATGAAACAGTCATCGGGGAACTGTTTAAAGAAGAGAACAAAGTTCAGCGACCAATGTACTCTGTAAGTCGAGCCATGCAGGGTCCAGAGTGGAGATACACAAATCAAGAGAAGCTGGCATTAACTCTGGTCCACGCAACAAGAAGGTTAAGACAGTATTCTCAAGCGCGCCCTGTGATGGTTTTGATGAATCAGCCACTCAAAGAAATACTGACAAAACCGAAAAGCTCGAGGAGATTGATGAAGTGGGCAGTTGAGCTGGGAGAGCATGCCATCGAATATTTCCCGAGAAAGGCCATAAAGGGGCAGGTAATGGCATATTTTCTAGCGAAGATGCCAAAGGATAAAAATATGAAAGAAGCAGTGGAAGAATAATCTCAGGCTGGAGGCCAAGACGAGAGGGCAGGTACATATGTGTAGAAGTTGTATGTAGACGGAGTCTCTAGAGTGGAGGGAGCAGGCGTGAGCCTGGTAATATCAGACCTGAAAGGTCTAGAATCAACCTATACCATACGCTTCAAATTTCCAACCTCCAACAATGAAGTAGAATATGAGGTGCTAATCACGGGCATGGAGATAGCAAGGAAGCTAGGAGCAAAGAAGCTGGAGGCCTACGGGGAGTCAGTACTGGTAGCTAACCAATATAATAGGCAATATGCCACCAAAGAACCAACAATGATGAAGTACAGAGACAAGGTCAGAACTTGACAGCTGAGTTTGAAGAGTTTGACATCACCAGGGTCCCAAGGTCGCAGAACATAAGAGCGGACGTGTTGATAAATTTGGCCTCCTCAACTCATGCCCACTTAACCGAAATTGTATTGGTAGATGAGCTGGCATACAGGTCAATGGATGCAAGATATGTAGGAGAGATACAGGGGTCAACGTCTGACTAAATGACGCCCGTTCACAATTACCTAGAACACGAGGAACTACTGACAGATGACAAGGAGGCAAGGAAGATAAAAAAAAGCTTGACAATACGCTGTGAGAAACGGGTTGTTGTACAAGATAGGTTACACTGAACTATGGCTCAGATTTGCAGGACCTGAGCTAGCAGAAACAATCCTCAGAGAGATTCATGAAGGAAGTTGCGGAAGTCATCAAGGAGCAAGGAAGATGGCACTGTGAGCAGTAATGACAGGTACTACTGGCCAACCATGAGCAGATTTGGGAAAAATGGCCAGTCACAGGTGTCAAGAACACGCGAAGGGCAGAGGCTCCTGGCAGAGAAAATGACCAACATAGGATCACCTTAGCCTTTCACAAAATGGTGGATTGACATTGCAGGGCCATTCCCGGAGGCAGCGGGAAGAAAGAGGTTTCTGTCGGTAGTGATAGACTACTTCACGAAATGGGTGGAAGCAGAGGTTGTAGCAAGCATAGTAGGTAAAAGAATCACAACCTTTGCTTGGAAGAGCATATTGTGCATATTTGGCATCCCACAAGTGATAGTGATTGACAACGTAAAACAATTAGGCCATGAACCTTTCAGGTCGTGGTGTGCGGGTTCGAACATAAAAGCAGCAGTTCACCTCCGCAACTCACCCGCAGGTAAACATGCAAAAAAATGTGACATACAGGACAATAATTCAGGGACTGAAAATGAGGTTAGGACGAGCCAAAGGAGAATGAGAGGAAGAATTAGTAAGTGTGTTATGGGCAAACATGACTAAGCCAAGGACCGCTATAGGGGAATCTTTGTACATGCTATG
This sequence comes from Rubia tinctorum, assembly GCA_032355605.1. NCBI lineage: Eukaryota > Viridiplantae > Streptophyta > Magnoliopsida > Gentianales > Rubiaceae > Rubia > Rubia tinctorum. Next base: position 6,481,185 of record JAULKM010000013.1, read on the forward strand.
TTTCGGGACCGAGGCAATCATTCCTCTAGAAATAGCAATGCCTAGCAGGAGAGTAAAACAATAAGTCAGGAAGAGAATGAAGCAGCTTTCAGGGAAAAATTGGATGAGCTCGGGGAGAAAGTGGCACTGGAAAAAAAATGGCGTACAATTCTTAGATGGAACAACATTTTAATAGCATTGTGCGGGTAATATTCTTGAAAGTGAGGGACTTAGCACTAAGAAAGAATGAAGCAAGTTAAGCCCAGGGTCAAAAGAAGCTGGACCCAGAATGGGATGACCCATACAAGGTGACAGAGGTGCTGGGGAAAGAAGCATACAAAATGGAGACGATGGACGGAATGCCAATTCCCCGGACCTGGAATATAGCTAACCTGAGAAGGTACTATGCTTAAGTGATTGTAGATTTATGTATGCATAATACCTTCTATCAGACTGTTTGATAGGACGGGCAAGTGAGACGGGGTTTCTCAAAGAATCAAACCGCTTAAAAGTCCGTAAAAGGGTATGATCCGGAGAAAATCCTGACATCCGCCTGCATTCCTTTTTTGTACGTCGCTTGTTTATTCAGGATTGACAAGTGTAGGGAAGAAAATTAACCTCCGGCCACAACCAGAAAAGGAATAAAAGCATCACCGAGGCCAACCCCCAGCTGATTCTCATCTTCAATAAGGGAGTAGAGGTCAATGGCCCCCATCAACGCACCGTTCAGCAACTCAGATGCCTTATTACTCTCCACCACGCGAGAGTAGAGGCTTAGGAAGCTGTGAGTGAAGGCCCAATCTTGGAAAGCTTTCAGCTCGGAAACCTTAGCTTCGAAATGGGTTAAGGAGCTCTGCAAAGAGCCAGTGAACCCCTTCTCCAGCTCCAGGTCCTGCTCCAACTCTGAAGCACGACGAGCTGTAGCTTCCAAGGTAACCAGGCCACACTTCAGCTTGCAGACTTCCGCCTACAAATTGTCAATCTTTTCCTGCATGGTCCTGGCAGAATAGAGATGCTAGAAAAATAAAAGGAAGCAAGTAAGAAAATAATGAAATAAAATAAAAGGAAAAGAGAATAAATAAATAAAGGAAACACACCTCAAGGATAGCCGTCGCTGGCCAGTCAGTAAGAGAGTTAGTATTGGCAACGTTCAGAGAACGTTCGTACAGTGGGGCATTGAAGTGAGGAATAGGCAAGGCCTGGGAGACGAGCTCCATCCGACCTGAGGCGCTACGCAAAGGACCCGGTGCAGAACCCCGGGAAGAGGAACCATGCACAAAGGGAGGTGAAAAGGGAATCGCGAAGACAAGACTAGTGGCCAAAGAGAGTTTCTCCTGACCAGAGACTGGCGTCTCAGGAACCTCTTCAAGGATCATGGAGCAGGGAGGCAGGCTGGGACCCGTTTTACTCTTTTCAGTTCTCCTCCTTAATCGGTGACGAGACCTCTTCAGGGCTGGCTCATCCCCGTTCACCTTGGTGTCCGAGATGTTAATCTCCTCTACCTTTTAGTCTACGACCCCAGCTGAGTCATCAGTTTGGGAAACTTGACGGTTGCTTCCAGCTCGGCGAGGAAGCATGGACAGGTGACCGAGAAAAACAGCCACAGACATCTCTGCGAAAGAAATAATGCAAAAAGGTTAGAAATATGTACAAACAAACAATAACCAACGTCCCAGCAAAATAGCGAAAAGGTCAAAATAAATGTATACCACTCAGATCGACGAGACCCTCGCCGGGAGAAATAGCACCAGGAAAATACGGCAGGTTGACGGCACGAAGGGCAAAGTCTTGTAGGACATGGTAACATTTAACACTCACGACCTCAAGACAAGAGATGAAGGGCTGCAAGGCAACCCCATGGTGCTAGGGCGAGGCCCACGCCTCTTTTCTAGAACGGAGGGATAAACAACCCTATCAATCAGAGCGTCGGAGTAGGCACGACCATGGGCCTGCTTGTGTGACCTCTTTCTGCCTGTCATGTAGGTTTAGGTGGTATACTAGGCTGGTGTGGATCATCCCTAAACATATTACAAGATTTGGCATTAACAGGTGTCGTAAGGCTAGTTGCGAGGGTGCTGACATCGGGAGCTATGGTTTTGGGTTTTAGGACGTAGATAGATTTTTTTTTCATTTGGGTCACAGGATGAGGAGGAGGCAATCACCAACGTTGGTTATACACCAACGACGATTCCTCGAGAATTCATCTTCATGGTGGCGTCTGGTTTTGGCCCGGCATCGGAGCGGCGGAGATCCGACCGCGAAGCAGCGGCGGAGGTGTGTTTGAAGAAGAAAAAGTGTAGGGGTAAAATGGACTTTAAATTTTCAGTTCAAAATTTAGAGGTATTTATGTCTTTTCAAGTTTGGTCAATGGCTGACTTTTTCAGTCAACATTGGAATTGAGCAAAATGGGTATAACGATACAATTTTACAAAAACTTATGGTTAGTTTCGCACTTTTAAATTTACAGGATTATATCTACATTTTCTCAATTTAATAAGGTCATTTGCACTTTTCCCTTCTTATTTTAGTGTTACTCTCTTTATCTCACTTCAACATGCAATTAATTATTCATTTAGTTAAAATTTTGAGTATAAAATTGAAATAATGTGCTATAAGTTTAAATATTATAGTGTGATACATTGTTAAATTTGTTATAACATTTTATAAAAAATATTAACTTTTCACAAATTTTAATTATCCTTAATAAAAAAAGGGATTAAACATTTTTTTATCACTCACGGTCCAAAAATCCAAAATTTTCATTTAGACTAATCCAAAGAAAGTCGTGACCTGAATTTCTTTTTAAAAAACACCAAGGAAATTTTAGCATATTTTCCAAAAATGAAAAACCCAAAAATGCAAAGATCCAGATCCAAGCCTTAGCTCTCTGATTGGAACGGGCGGGCCAAACTTAGCTCTATCGGGCCTAAGCGGACGGGTCTGCTCAATGTACCACAACCCCCCCCCAGCTCGGCAATTGTCACTTTTATGGCTTCAAGACTATAAATGTTCAATATTGTTGTAATCAGCCGATGTGGGATTGAAAGTGTGTTCTTCACTTGACATTGACTCTACCTCGAAAATGAAAGCATAGAAGGAGTTCCTTTGAATCTTTTCATCATCATAATGTATTTATTCCAAATTAGGTTTTCCCAATTAAATTTAAAAATGAGAATGGCGAGTGCGGGCGAAAACACGTCAACCGTGTGAGTAATTTCCAATCAATCCTATCTTTCATATCCGGCGAGTTCTTAGAGCGGTGTCACCATGGGTAGATCTTGAGGGAGGAAATTGGCTAAGAAAACACTAGCCCGATTGAGGAGTGTTGAAATAGATACAAAACAGAGGGTGGTGAAGGATGGAGGAAGTGAAGAAGGATTAAAAGGGGTCTTAAGCACTGGAAAGAGCAAGGAAACTCCAAAATCAAAGTTGATAGAAGCTGGGATGACAGTAAGAGCAATTGACGATATGGAAACTCTTGGATTGCTGTTTCCAACAAAATGGGAGATCAAAATAGAGCTAGGAGAAACCTCAAAAAATGCGGAGATCACAAATGAGAAGAGACTGTCCTTGGGTGAGATAGTCGAAACTGAAGAGAAGAAAACATGGAATTAACTATTTGAGAAGAATCTAGGTGAAGTGCAGTATTATGACCCGGTTGAAGTAAATGGAATGAAAATGGGGAAGATAACGTTGGAGGAGGTGGAATTTAGTTCAAAGCAGTGGGACAGTACAATGGTGTGTAGAATCCTGGGGAATAATCCTCCATTCAAAGTTGCAGAATGGTTCTTCTACAGAATTTGGGGACGTAAAGTTGTTAGAATCTGGATGATGGAAAGATATATGTTTCTGATTAAATTCTCTACTAAAATAGTTAGAGATGAAATCATTGATAAGGGAAATGTCTTCTTTGATGGTAACCCTTAATCATGAAACCTTGGGCTGCTGATATTGATCTTTCTGAGCCTGAACTAATACATGTGTGGACTCAGTTTCCTAATCTGTCTACTACTTATTGGCAACCTAGGCTAATTAGTAAAATAGTTAGTCCTTTAGGGAAACCAATAAGTTTGGACAAGGCCAACTTGAATAAAGAAAGACTATCTTATGCTAGGGTAAAGATAGAAATAAAAATTGGGGAAAAGGTTCCTGAAAAAATCATGTTTCTGAATGAACACAAGGTTATTGTTCAACAGAAAGTGATCTTTGAATGGAAGTCTATCAAATGTGTTGTCCGTGATTATTTGGGACATAGTGGGGATGATTGTAGGAGAAAGGAAAATTTGAAAGATGAGAAGAAAGGGATAAATTGGAAGGTATATGTGCCTGTGAAGGTGAATGAAACAACTGGAAAATTTAATGATGAAGCTCATGGGAGTGGAATAGATGTGAAAATTGGTGGTTAAGACAGTAATGATGTAATCAGAAATGAGACTGTAATCAGGGGAAAATGATGCAGGGGAACAGACTGGAACATCAAAAGCCCAAGACAACAATGATGTATGTAGAAAGAAGAATGAAATCAATATAGAGAATACTGATAGGGAGAAAGAAAATGGTAAGTTGCGGAATGGAGGCAGAAAGGAGAAAAGAAGAGTAAGGATAGAAGATAAACCTCCAGATGGAAAGTAACTAAGGAATTTGGAACATTAGAGGTTTGAATAAGACTAGCAAACATAGTACAGTAAGAAGATTTGTATTCAAAACAGAATTGGATTTCTGTGCCTGCTAGAAACGAAAATCAAACAAGAAAAAGCGGAGGAAGTAAGGAAAATCTGGGTTCAGGTTGGGAGATTGAAACTAATGGTGATATTGTAAAGGAGACGGGATTTAGATACTGTGGGGGAAGAGATTTTTTAAAGTCAAAGTACTGAACAAGGGGGAGCAGTGTATTGATATGGAAATACTGATCAAGGAGAAAATGAGACTTTGTAACTGTACAGCAGTTTATGGGTATAACTCAAGGCAGAAAAGGAAAGAATTGTGGGGTTTTCTGAAAACTACTGGGAAGAGGAGTAGTCCATGGCTAATAGCTGATTATTTTAATTCACCATCAGAAGCAGTAGACAGAATTGGTGGACTTTCAGTGGAAGAAAATGAATATGAAGAGTTTCAGGAAACAATAAAGGAGCTGGAAATGATAAGCATGAAAACAATTAGGAGCTGGAAATGATAAGCATGAAAACAATTGGGAGCTTCTATACTTGGAGTTATGAGCAGGATAGACAGAGGGATTATCAATGTATAATGGTTGGAGAAACTAAAAAATTCATATTGTGAAGTAAAGAATGAAATGGAATCAGATCATTTGCCACTGCTGATCAGAATGGATGCTGATGTAAGAGCATTCAGAAAACTATTCAAGTATTTCGATATGCTATCTCTTTCTGATTGCTTTGAAGGTACTGTAAGGTAGATATGGAGGAGTGGGAACATAACCAGCATGAAGGAGTTAGCAAGAATGCTTAAGGCTCTTGAAAAACCATTACAAAAGATAAACAAAAATGAGTTTGGGGCAATAGATGGAAAGGTGGCTGAAAGTATGGAAGAGTGGAGAAGTTTTCAAGAAAAACTAAATGACAACACTTTATCTGAGTCTGTTCGAATTTGCTGCGAGGAAAAAAGTGGAGAAGTTACAGGAAGCTGAGCAGAGATTCCTTTAACAAAAATTGAAAATGCAATGGCTCAATGAAGGGGATAGACCATCAAAGTTGTTTTATGCAGCAGTAGAAGCAAGGCAGAACAAGAACTACATTGTTACTTTAAGAGTGGGAGATGCGATGGTAACTAACCAACTTGAAATTGAAAAACAGTTGGTCCAGCACTTTAAAAAAATAGTTAGGATGGGTAATGATTACAAAAAAAACTGGACAGAAAAGTGGTACAATTTGGGAAGATGATAAGTGTGAAGAAGCAGGTTGATTTAATTCAGCCAGTTAATCAGCAGGAGATAATGGAGGCTCTGAAAAGCATAAAATCCACTAAAAGCTTTGGTAGGGATGGTTACACCAGCCAATTATTTTTTTGAAGGAGAGGAAATCCCTGAACACTTCCGCAATCTAGTAATTTGCCTGATCCCAAAAGTTGAGAACCCTCCGGTATGTTCATAATATAGACCTATAGCATGTTGTTCTGCGATATACAAATTGATAACTAAGGTGATATGTGCCAAATTGAGAAATATCTTGCCTGATATAATATGTACTAATCAGAGTGTTTTTATAAAAGGAAAGCACATTGCTCATAATAATTTATTACCACAAGAGTTGTTGCTTAGGTATAAGAATGAAACCATGAAGCCTAACTGTGTTTTGAAACTTGATTTGAGTAAGGAATTTGATAATATTAGCAGGGATTTTATGATGGATTGGCTGAAAGAGTTGAAATTCTCTGAGTTATTTGTTGAATGGATTAAAAATGTGTTAAAACTGCTTCTTTCTGTCTGAGTTTAAATGGAAGATATACTAAAAGCTTCAAAGCTGGAAAAGGAGTCAAACAAGGGGATCCCATGTCACCCCTTTTATTTGTAATTTGCATGGAGTGTCTATCAAGATTGCCGAAAAGAGATTTTAAAATGAAGATGATAGATTATCAACAGAGGTGTGGGAAAGTTGGGGTACACTCATTATTAGTTGCTGATGACCTGGTTTTATTCTGTGGGGCCAATAGAAAATCAGTGGAGGGAATTAAAGCAAGCCTGAAACAGTTCCAGGAAACAGTTGGTTTGGAGGTAAACACAGAGAAATCAAAAATTGTGTTTTCAAAAATGGATGAGGGGGAGAAGTTAGTACTTGTATCTGTGATGCAAATAATGAAAAGTGACTTTACAATGAAGTACTTAGGTCTTCCATTATCTATAGTTAAATGGGATAAGATGGATTGTGAAAACTTGCTGGAAAAGATCAGAAAAAGAATCAAGAGTTGGGGTTCTAGAAATTATCACATGCTGGGAAACTACAACTGATAAATTCAGTGCTGCTCAGCATTACAGGATACAGGGGAGGAATCATAAAAATACCAAAAAGTGTACACTGCAGGATAGTGAAAATATGTACCCGCTACTTATGGGGGTAGAAGAGGATGAGAGAGGTTTCAATGCAGTTTCCTGGGATGCTATTTGTCTGGGGAGAAAAATAGGAGGTATGGGAGTAAGAGATCCTGCGGTTTGGAATCTTGCTGCATTATGCCAACATGTATGGGATATAGACAGAAAAGAAGACATTCTCTGGGTACAGTGGCTTCAAGCATACTATATGAAAGGGAAGGAGTTTAGTGAATGCAAAATTTCAGAATCACAAAGCTGGGCATGGAAAACTCTGTTGAGGATTAGAGACAGGATGAAAGATAAGGTGAAAGTTGTTGTGATCAAAAGGGGAAACTAAAAATTAGATAGGTGTATAATCTGTTAAAAGGCGGAGATGAAGTTAAGGCCAAATCAAAAATAATTTGGCATAAACTGATTCATCACAAACACCGATTCTTCATCTGGATGCTCTTGAATGGGAAGCTTGCAACAACAGAAAGATTGCAGCAATTTGGAATTCTTAGCACACAACAGTCTTGTTACTTTTGTGATAAAAAAACAGAATCTACACATCATCTTTTTGTGGAATGTGAACTCATGAAGGAGATAAACACCAGGTTAGAGATGCAAAATTTTGGAAGTCTAAGGGAGATGAAGAGGTGGATGTTCCAGCAAGCAAAAAGGGAAAAAGGGAAGAGGTTGTAATTACTGACTACATCATTGTACTATGTATGGAGAGAAAGAAACAGCAGATTATTTGAGGAGAAGAAACTGAAAGCAGAGATTCTGGCTTTTCATATTAGTACAAAATGCAAATTGAGGGATCAGAAAATTGTCAAAATGAAGTTAACAGATGATATGCAATAGATATTAGAGGAGATGTAGAAGAAGAGTTACTGAATTTTGTTACTCTCAATTTCTTTGTATTTGCTAAAAGTAGGTTGGGTTTTACAGTCCATTAAGGCGATGTGTAGGGCTGGGAGAAAGAGCTCAAACTTTGTAAATTTTGAAGTGGAGTT
>JAULKM010000013.1:6490075-6505090 GCA_032355605.1 Rubia tinctorum
CCACCCCCCCCCCCCCCCCCCCGTGAATCTCCGCCATCATCCACCCTCGTTTACCTCTATCTACCACTGTGTCCACCCTACGTCCGTCGTCGTCCACCCCTCGCCCACTCGCATCCACCAAGCCACGCCATCATCCACCCCCGTCCAAGAACAGAGTTCCATCACTTTCAACGAGGAAGAACGGAGCTCCGTCAAGTGGTCGATGGAGCTCAGCCACTGCTGACCCATCTACTCTGCCGCAGACTTGTCTTCCTCCACCGTTGACCCATCTCCTTAGCCTCCCATCTCCTCTCCGGCACTAATCCATCTCTGCTCCACCACCGTCGCTCAAACCTAGCTCCCCGCAAAAACCCTAATTCCGCCTAGATCCGCCTCCAGAAACTCATATTTCTTGCCCCTCTCATTCCTGCCCATCATATTTCCTTCCCCCTTTGATTCTTGCCCCTTGGATTTCTCCGCTCCAAACACCGGTGATGAATTTCAGGAGGACAGGAGAGAAACTTCGGGAGGAGAGAAAAATGGAAAAAAGAAATAAAAATGAAAAAGAAAAAAATATTTTTTTTAAAAGCAAGGAGGGTATTACTGTCTTTCACTATTTATTAATTTTTTTAAAAACTTTAACAAAGGGTAAAATAGTCATTTTGACAAATTCAAGCTAATTTGACCGTTGATATTTCAGTCAACGAATTTTAGGGTAATTTCTGCACGTTAAGATTTTACAAGGTCATTTATGCACTTTCGAAAAAAACACAGGGTTAAAAACGCACTTTGTTCATTTTATATTTTCACATTGAAATACACATTATTACTTTTTTAAGTTTATAAAATATCATTTTTATTTTTTTAGAAATTTGAAAATTTTGAGGTAGGGGGCCTAACCATAATCTTATGGATATTCCACATTTCTTGAATTTTTTATTTATTTGAATCATATGATTAGATTAAAAGGGGATTTAATTTCAAAATTAAAAAAAATCATTTTTCTTCAAACACACGACCGCACCACTGTTGCTGCCACAAAACCTTAGCCCCCCGTCGCCCCCAAACATTCTATCCATGTTCTCGCCGCCCAAATAACCCTTTCACCACCACTCACCTTTCATTGTCGGCATCAAAATCATTCATCCTGCCCCAAAGCCAAGAGTCAACCACTATCCCAACCCTTCCATCATCAGCGTCAAAACCTGATTGATTTGCCACGAACAACCGTGTGTCAAAACCCAAATTGATTTTTCCACGCATACCACCATCACATCCTCATCCCCTACTATCTCAGTCTTTCCATCACCGGAGATGCAATTTGCGAAGACCCTCATTTGTGGCTTGCGGTCGTGGTACGCCAGAGGATTTAGGAGAGGAAGAGGGTGGGTTTAGGGGAAGAAGAAGGTGGCTCGGCGGAGGGTTTCAGAGAAGAAGTGGGTGGCTTGAACACTTCCACTGTTGGACAAAGAGGGTGAAGAAGAAGGGGAGCGGCGGTAATAGAAGGCGGCGCAACGTGGTGGGATGAATCTAGCCCGACTGCGGAAGAAGTTTTAAAAATTATTGCATTGAGGTTAATATCATCTTTTAAAGTTTTCTGAATTTTGATTTGAGGAAAGTGCATATATAACTCTGTGATAATGAAAGTGCAAATATAACCCTAGATAGTTAGTTTATGTGCAAATATAATCTTTTCCGGCAGTTTGAGGTTGGATGTTGTTAAAAAGACAATTTTGCCCCTATGAAAAAAATTGAATTTTTTCAAAATTATGAAATGTCTATAATGACCTTAAACCCTATTTTCCTTCTTCTTTTTTCTCATTTTTCTTTCTTCTCTGGTTCTTTCTCTGCGTTATTCTTTCTTCTTTGGTTCTTTCTCCACCATCCACCAATTTACGGCATCTGAGGTTGGTCGTCTGATACCAGATCCATCCACCGCCCATGCAACCATGCTGATGCGCAGAAGAATCACCTCGGGGTGGCAAACCTAGGCCTCCACCACCATGACTTCCCCGCTTAGGCCGTTGGCTCAACATAGTCTGTTCGAGCCGAAGATGTGGGCCAGGCTCACGGCAGACCCATCGACCCAAGGCCAAGTCTCATACCAGACGTTGTAGGCGGTCGATTGGTATACCAAGACATTGAATAGTTATACCACGGCGTGTACAACAAATCTGTAATTTTGGCTCTGAGATTATATCTGAGACTGTATTTGGGGATTTGGGATTTTGGGCAAAGAATATAGAAAAGGCGTAGGAGGTGGTGTGGCGAATGGGTGGAGCGACGGAGAGGATGAAGGGCTAAGATGGGTGGTGGGCGGAGATGGTGGTGGCGGGGGAGAGGAGGAAGTGACATGATAGAGCGGCGGAAGAGGTAGTAACAGAGGCAATGGCTGAGGCGCGGTGGCGGAGACACAGCGGCATAGGCGAAGCTACAATGGCAAAGGCGGTGGAGGTGGTGGCACAACAGTGATGGGCAAATGGCATTTTAGTTTTTTAAATTTTGTATTTGGCCCATAGGGCATTTTGGTCATTTTGGCAGGTGAATGGCTGAAAATGGCCAGTAAATGCCAAAATATAGTCTTTAGGGTTATATTTGCACTTATATAAAGTAGTTGGAGTTGTTTTTGCACTAAAAATTATCTCAGAGTTATATCTATACTTTCTCAAGTATATAGGGTTATATTTGTATATTTCCCAATTTGATAGAAAGAATAATGGTCAGTTTACAAAATTCTAGCTAATTCCAGGTTTCCATGGTTAGATTCACACTTACGACCAAAATATAGGGCTAGATTTGCACTTTTAGTTTTTACAGCGTTAAATTGGAACTTTGCTGTTGAGTTGAAACTTTCAACATAAAAATAAGGTTATTTTAACACTTTACGTAAAATTTGATCAGAAGGAGATTATTTCTTTAAATAAAAACGAAAGTCAAAAGCGATGCTTGTAGCAGTGATGTATCAATACAATCTATTAATAAAGTAACTAATTACAAAATTAAAGAAATAGTAATAGTAATATAAAAAACAGAGGAGTATAATTTAGCCAAGAAGGTAAAGAAAGAAGAAAAAAGTGCTTTTATAACCCTACCTAATTGACATAAGTGCCAATATAACCTTTCAGTGTTCGAAAGTGCAAATATAACCTTACCTAATTGACATAGTGCAAAACTACCCATTTTGACCAATTTTAGTCGGAATAATGTGAAATTCTATTTTACCCCTCTGAATTTTTTAAAAAAAATTTGTGAATTGACATTGATGCCTTTCCCTAACCCTAATTTTCTCCAACAACTTCTCCTCTTTCTTCCCTCTTTCTTCTTGCCGCTGATTTCTCCTCTTTCTTCTTGCCATTCTCCTCTTTCTCATTTTTTTCTTCCACCATTTCTTCTCCCCTTCACTCTTTAGTCTCCGTTCGTTTGTTCACTGGCCATTCAATCATTGTGTCGTATCGGACATTCAATCGCTTAGTGGGTTGAGGTGTAATCGCGTCGCGTCACTCATCATTGTGTTGGCGAGAAAGGAAGTGTATGGAGGATCTAGGGAGAGGAGGAGGTGGTGATGGCGGGGGCTGGGGTTGGGGTTTCAGGGCTGTGGTGAGAAGCGAGGCTAGGGCTAAGGTTTCATGGCGGCGGTGAGGTGAGCAGAACTGAGCTAGGGTCGGGTTTCACAGTGGCGGTGAAGAGCAAAGCTAGGGGTGGGGTTTCGCGGCGGCGGTGAGGAGCGGGCTAGGGATGGGGTTTCACGATGACGGTGAGGTGAGCAGAATGAGGCTAAGGCTGGGGTTTCACGGTGGTGGATGAGGTGAGCAGCGGCGGGGCTAGGGCTGGGATTGGTGGTGACGGGTGGTGGGTGAGAGTGAGTAGCATTGGGGCTAGGGTTTAGGGTTTCACGACCGGAGGGAGAGGTGGCGGCGGCGACATGAGAGCTGAGGGTGAGATCGTGGAGGGATTAATTTCACGGCGGCGAGGCTGTGGGTGGTAAGGGTGGTGGCGGGGTTGGCCGGAGGGGAGGTGGCGAAGGCGACAACCTGTGATGGCGGTGGTGGCATGAGGGCAAAATTGTCCTTACACTTTTAGATTTTAGGTCAAAGGGCATTTTAGTCATTTTAAGTTTGGTCAATGCCGGTCAACGCCAAAAATGGTGTCTTAGAGTTATATTAGCACTTAAATCAACTAGTTAGGGTTATTTCTACACTAAAATTTATTTAAGCATTATATTGGTATTTATTAAAATAGGTAGAATTATATTGGTATATACAGAGAGAAACCACCGTGAGGATTGGATCAATGACAAATTCTAATCATGTGATGCTGGGCCCCCACAAGAAATCCCCGAGATTAGGACCCCAGCCAATTGAAAACAAGGAAACTGGATTATTTTCTTCAAACAGCCAATCAAGCAGCAGATAAGGCCTCCATAGTGGGCCCCAAAAAGAGTTTCCTCTCCTCCCCTCCAAAAGTGCGTCCAAACGCGACCTTGGGCGCCTTAAAGAGGGCTGAAAAGTGCACCGTGGGTCACAAACAACTCATACAATAATTGCAGTTTCAGCGACTCTTACTTCTTCTTAGCAACTCTCACAGACTCAAACAAAAGAGCAAAAACACTCAAAATTCTCCCATAACGCCATTAAAACCAGATTGGATTCTTGCAAATTCATCTGGTATATAAGCTTTTCGGCTATGGTAACATTAGAAACGAAACTAGCCAACGTTATGGGAGGCAAAAACGCTAGGGCTTGTGACAACTGCATACGAAAACGGGCACGGTGGTATTGTCCCGCCGACGATGCATTCCTCTGCCAAATCTGCGACGGCTCTGTCCATTCGGTGAATCCTTTGGCACGCCGGCACGACAGGGTTCGCCTGAAAACATCCTCCTTGAAGCCCTCCAAACTCACCATTGAAATCCCTCCGGCGGCAGCACCGTCTTGGCTCCACGGCTTCACCAAGAAGGCGCGGACGCCTCGGGGTGGAGGCGGGAGACATGCAAAGGCGGAGAAATCGGAGGGGTCCGAAAGGACTTCGATTCATCATCTCGTGCCGCAGATATGCGGCGACGAAATGGAGACGTCTCATGAGGAGGAGAATGATGAGCAGCTGCTCTATAGGGTTCCGATTTTTGATCCGTTCGTTGGTGAATTGTGCAGTACCAGTACCACTACTCCGAATTCAGGCGGGAGTGATAATAATGAGTCTAAGGTTATGTTGAATCAGAACAGCTACGATCATCAGATCCATGGATCTCTTCCGTCTGAAATGGAGCTTGCTGAATTCGCTGCTGATGTCGAGAGCCTTCTGGGGAAAGGGCTCGATGACGAGTCGTTCGATATGGAAGGGCTGGGATTCTCCGACTGTAAAGTGGAGAAGGTCGAAAGGGAGGATGATGGGTTAGCGGTGGTTGATCAAGAAGCTGATCATCACTGTCACGATGGTGAAATCGATGTGATGATGATGAGTAGAGATGAAGCGCCTTTTGAGCTGAGCTTCGACTACGATGATTCCGATCCGATGGCTAATTTTGGGGAGGAGGGTAGGGAAACCACTGGGAGGGAGGATGATCAGACTACGACGACGATGATGATGGCGAGCGAAGATCATCCTCGTTGTAACGATGATGATGATGGGATGATTAGTGGAAATGGGATTGAAAAAGGAGATGGGAAGATATTGTTGAGGCTTGATTATGATGGAGTCATTTCTGCTTGGAATGACCAAAGGTCTCCATGGACTGCTGGTGAACGCCCTGAGTTGGAGTCCCTTTGCTGGCCTGATTGCATGGTATGCTTCTTCATCCATCTTTTTAACCTACTTAAACCTATACACATTGCCTGTTATATTGCAATGTTTAATCGTCCCGGAAAAAGAGTCGTGTTTCTGATTCTGAATGGATGATAATAGCATTGACATCGAAATAGAAAAGGAACTTTTTATGTGAAATGGAATATTGTATTGATTGACTTTTCCTCGCCGTGAGATATTTGTTGAGTTTGGGTTGGTGAGTATTTAATTAGTTTGAATTATTAAATGTCGAAGATATTTGTAGAGTTTGAAATGAGATATTAAATTATTTGCCGTTCAAGAATGCATGGCTGGGACCGGCTATGCAATTCGTTAGTACTGATTTTGATTTGGAATGGAAGATAAGTTCTTCCTAATCAAAGCATTAGTCGTAGGCTAATAGTTCACTAAATTATGCCTTTCAGATAAACTTATGGAGTCATGATTTTAATAGATTCTTGAACATTTGGACAATTAGCATATCTTGTGTTTTGTATAAAAGTACCATTATGTATATTTAAATAATTTAAAATATACAAAATGAGAAAAGATTTGAGAACCAATCATTGGCATGTACACGAGAAAAATAAAGAAACAAATAATAAGCTGAAAATCACAAGTAGTAAAAAAAAACAAGGTAGGACTTAGGGTTTTGATTCATTAACTCCTTTTTTTTCTCATAACATAATTCGTAATCATCATAAAATCAAGCAGTACAAACCTAGGATTAGCATAATATACATTTAATTACGATGTTCATTACTGTCGAGTTTCAGAACCTAAATTTGCGTCGGAAATTTTCTTTCAGGGAGGTTGTGGAACAGCTCACGATCCATACGGCGGCGATCAGGTGGCAATGTTCGGACACCCGGCGGCGTTGGACGGCGGAAGAGAAGCGAGAGTGTCGAGGTACAGAGAAAAGCGCCGAACAAGATTGTTCTCCAAGAAAATAAGGTACGAGGTGCGGAAGCTGAATGCTGAGAAGCGGCCCAGAATGAAAGGGAGGTTCGTGAAAAGAGCAAATCTAACTGCCACCGGAGTACCGTATTCTGTACACACCAAATGAGGGCCTAGTACTCATTGTTTATTTTACCAATTAGTCATGTGGATTTTTTTTTCCTTACATGCATGTACATTAATTGGTAAATTAATAAATGAGGTTATAAATTACTTTTTCCACAGATTTTTTCATGGATTGTTTGAAGATGGAGTAATCAATTTACCAGGGATCAGACTCACTCAATAATATGTAAAAATGTTCACAAACCACTAGTGTAAGGATAGGCGACGAATACGTTTTCAAAACTTTCGTAATTTTTCTTAAGGAACTGCCTTCTCTAACAAGTTTTGGAGTCGGAAATTAAATCCAAACGGTAATTTAGTACACGTAGAACTATAGATGACCCTTAAGTATGATCATCTGACTGTTAAACCGCGTTTAAAATTTTAGTCACCTAAACTTTTGACTAAGTTTCAATCATACATTAGTTGTCCGACTTTGATTCTAGGTAGGCTTGAAAGTATGTTGGTGGCTGCACTAGTAGAGAAATGGCCTAATAAAAGCAATTTTATTGAATCGAAAAAGGCGCTATTCAAGTATTTTCTTTGATCCTGCCTTTGATCGATTCAATCAAAAGTGATTTAAAAACTGCCTTTTATTAGGGTATGAAATAGGTTCCGAATTTAAAAACTGCCTTTTATTAGGGTATGAAATAGGTTCCGAATTCGGAACTTATTTCCGGGGTCCAAAAAAAGGCTGCCAGGAACCTAGGTTTCCCGACAGCAACATATCTGACCAAAAAAGTGAAATATTTTTTAGGCGAGGCGACGTTGTCCGGCAGAGGGAGGAGACGACACCCAGCGAAGAGAGGAGACGATGCCGGGCTGCTTCTGGGAGGGAGAGGGAGTGGCGCGATGGAGGGGAGGATGCGCTGGCACTAGGTTGGGGAGGGAGAGCGGTGGCGAAGGCGAAGGGAGAGCGGAGACGAAGGAGGAGAGCGACGGAGGGTTTATTTTGGTGGATGGGAGAAATTTACTGGGGAAGAAAAACATGACGAAAAGAAATGGCGCCAAAGGAAAAGGAACACGTTCATGCCTTAAAAAAAGATAGTGAGGAAGGATACCCTAGGCTTTTATATACTTGGGTCAAAAGTCCAATAAAAACACCCAATTAAAGATGATTTTATTATGGAACCGCATTCAAATAATTTAAAAGTGCCTTTAAAATTTTTGGGGTGACTTATGAAAGAGTTATAACTTCGGAACCTCTCTTGGGTCCTAATTAAAGACAGTTATGTAATACAACCGCATTTAATTGATGCCCCCACCTTTAATCAATTTAAAAAGTTCTTTAAATTTTTTGGAGTGACTTGGGAGGGAGTTTCGCCTTCGGAACCTCCCGTGGGTCCTAATTAAAGGCGGTTCTTCAAATACCGCCTTTGATTTTATTTTGTTTTTTTGAAAATAATCATTCGTAATTGCTGGGAAAATGCCCATTGGCGATTAAAATAAATGGAATTGACATCCAGTTCAACTAGTCACAAGCAATAACTAATTTATTGTAAGAATATCTAAATCACATGTCAACGAGACTGGTCATCTGTACTATTATAGATAAGAGATCCAATAAAAAACTATAGTATCGTCATTGGGATATTAACTTGCTTTCCAACGAAAATTATGACCGTTTGACAAAGAGCAACGTAGCAACATCAATCACTTTGGCAAATAGGGATTTTCAAAAATTGTAACACCACTTAATCCAAGACACGATCTATGTTGTTCGAGATGTAAACAACTTGAAAAACATTGATCTGTACTCATCCAAATTAATGGAGAATATAATTCAAGAACACAAACAAAAATTGCAATTTATTATATATTATAAATAATTAAATCACTAACATATTATAATATTAGTATAAGTTATGATTTATTATATATTAAAGAATTAAATCACTAACTTATTATAATATTAGTATGTTATTTTTAGACAACTTGAATTTAGGTTAGTCAAAATGATTTCAATATTCCCGATTGACAGTACCATCCAAAAAACAAATAATTTCTATTATAATAATTCATTACTATACTAATATAATTAATCATAACTTATACTAATATTATAATATATATCTGATTTTAATTATTTACTATCTATATTCAATTATAAATTATTACAATATATAACTTCTTAAGATATAATTAAAACCATAAATATCTCATTGTATAATATATATATATATATATCGCTGAAGAAAATTTAAAAAAACACATAATCTAAAATAACAAAATGTTTGGATTTTTTTAAAATATTGATAGAGTACTTCTGATGGAAATATGTATGCACATTATTTATTTATTAATTATATATGACAAAGTCTTATTTTAGACCAACTAACTGTTAAATGAGGACATTTTATAATTAGTGAGACTAATAAGGTTATTTGATATTTACTTTTATTTATTGCAATGAGATACATACAATTATGAAGGTATTTTGAAATGAATATCAACATATAAATAATTACCTTTTAAATAATTTTAATGGAATATTATTAAAACAATAAAATTTTATTGTATTCAATATTTACAATTTCTAACTATCTCATATACCTTTTTTAGATGAATAAACCTTAAAATTTTAAACAAAATTCTTTGTTTTCAATTTAAATTTAATACACAATATGGACAAAAAAAATTAATTCTAATATTTTAATTAATAATATCGCGCAACACGCGATGGTACTCCATTTGTTTTGAAAAATCAATCATTCCAAGATGCTGGGAAAACCGCTCAGCGGCGATTACAATGAGTGAAATTGACATCCAACCTAACTAGTCTCTAGCAATAACTAATATATTGCAAGATAATATATAAATTACATGTCAACCACACTGATTGTTTGTACTATTACAGATCATAGATCCAATAAAAAACTGTAACATCGCACTCGGGGACATTAATTTGCTTCCCACAAAAATCATGATCACTTGGCAGAGAGGAGCGTATCACACATCAATATCATTGTGCCAAACGGGGATCTTCTACAACTGTAACACTACTTGATCCAACCACGATCTATGTTGCTCAAATTGTAAACACTTTGAGAAACACAGATTCGACGAATCCAAATTAATGGAGAGCCAAAATTAAAATCACAAACAAAATTACGAACACACGATCTAAACAAGCAGATCGATAACAATACATCAACTTGAACGACTAAATTGCAACGATCTAATCGATCAAATCAAAAAATAAAATTTATATGTGGAGATAAATCTCACACTTATTAAATAGTAGAATATAACTTAAAATAAACTGTTGTATATATGAATAAGGATCGAGTCAATTAAAAAATAGAGTATAGAATTGGATATTATAATATTATGTGATAAATTAATGTGTAATTATCATAAATGAATTAAAAATTTGAATATAAATTATATTATAGTTTATATTTTCGTTCATAAATCAGTGAATCAGACGGGTATTATTTAATTATTTCCTAAAGTAAATGATATTTTCTCTGTTGAGCTATTTCATCCGTCCCATCATTATTGACATATTTACTTTTTCATGGTGTTCAATGATAATGTTTGACCGTCAATAACTCTAGTTATATATATAACAATTTCACATAAAAAAATAATATTTAAAAAATAGATGTTAAGTCGAATATAAAAATAT
Source organism: Rubia tinctorum (assembly GCA_032355605.1). NCBI lineage: Eukaryota > Viridiplantae > Streptophyta > Magnoliopsida > Gentianales > Rubiaceae > Rubia > Rubia tinctorum. The sequence goes on from JAULKM010000013.1 coordinate 6,500,529, forward strand.
CTCACGTGATATATTTATTATAAATATATTAGTTATATTTAGAGTTAAAGTTTTTCAAATTGATTTTTAAAAAATAAATATGCCAATAATGGCGGAGTAGGCAGCTAACCGGACCAAATCAAAATGAATCTGGTGTACCCCCTTTTTTCGGATGGAGGAGAAAGTGAAATTTCTAATGTATCCTCCCAGTAAATTCACTTTCTTTCCCCGATATAACCTCCCTTGTAGCAATGAGCATGGCCCTTTCCGGTAACAGGCCCCGCACTCAATGAAACCCTATCCACGAAAACAACTAGAGAATAATCCAACATGCCCAGTAGGCCTCTGCCGGCCACGACCACAAGCGACACCACTGAGTAGGGATATCAATCCTGAGTAGATGCGCCGAGCAGAGGCGGTCAGAACCCCGGCGATGGGCAACGAAAATTAATGCCATCGGAGGAGGAGACGATGCGGTGGTCGGTGGAGAGGAAATCTTTTATCTGGAGATACTCGCAATTGCGCCAGGCAGTGGGGAATTGAGATCCTCTGCTGCAACGGCGAAGAAACACACTGGCCGCATCTTGTCTCATAGCTGGTTTTGGTAAATTCTTTTCAGGATAATTGATAACAAAAAAAAAAAAACTTTGACAAGTTGCTACTATTACTTATTTTGTTCGGTGATGCTAAGATAAAAGAACATTGTTCTACAACTCCAATGTCCTTTCAGTAGAACAATGTTGTATTCCTTTAATTTGATAGCATGGATTCAGTTGTCCTGTAAAAAGGATGTTTCCATTTGATACAATTAGTTGAACGTTAGTTTGAGTAAATAGATTTATTGCCAGTCACTTGGCGTGAGACATTCCACCTGCTTTTTCAATGTTTTGCTTCCTCGAATCCTTGTAACTTTGGTATATATTTGCTCCTGGGTGCATGTTTGTAATATTTTACTGGTGTTGTTGTACTTTCTCATGTGAAAATTTGGTTTCGGAAACAGGCAATATCGTTTGGTGACTTCTTTTTGGCGGACTTACTAACATCCATGTCAATGGTATGTAGTTTGTTGAAGTATCTCCTGATTCGAGAATCGCCTGTTTGTTTAGTTCTTGACTTTTGAAGACTGCACGTTCTTGATTCGATTTATTTCTTTCCATCACTTCTGTAGTTTCAGTTGGGTATCCTCATTAGAGCATGCTACTGGAAAAAGATCATAATTTTCTTCTGTGATCTACTTTCTTTATGCAGGACTTTGAGCTGAGCACATAAAATCCAAATGCATCATTGACTAGCAAGAAAGTTACTGGGCATGTTGGATTGTTCTCCAACTTCCTCACTCATCACGCTTCTTGTCTTGATACATCTAATTATTGCCCTCACTTTATGTCGCTTGTTTCTTCCGAAACTTCAACTGCCAGAATTCTAGTGAAGACATTCTAAACTTGAAAAGCGAACGTGATCATAAGAAACTGAATTCTCTGAGGCTCGTGGGATTTGGCCACTCCAAAAAGGATTATGAGGAAGTTGGTGCAGAAGGTGTTGACGAGGAAGAGAAACTTGAAGACTGTGAATTACAACTGGCACATCATGAATCAACAAGGGACTTTGCGGCTCTTGCCAGTTTGCAATCTTTGACAATCCTTAGTATTTTGTGTTTGCTGATGTGTCTATTTTATGTGCATATTTTTGGACTTTTTGGAATCACTTTGAGGCTCTTTTGTCATCTAAAACTTGTGTTTTACCTTGAAATTCTCTTAGGAGAGCTAAGAGCAAATTTTACGCTCTTACGACTTTTCTAGTGAATTTTGTGTGACGACACAATAGACTTGAAGACCGAAGACCGTTGAAGACCATGAATTTCATCTTTTGAACACTTGAAGATTTTTGAAGTAAAGTGGAGAGGAAGCTACAAGACAAGATGATGGGGACCGTGGAGTAAAATTACTAAGGTTTATAAAAGAAGGGGAACAAGAAATTCTAATGCTCAGGCATTAATATGACATGCATTAGATGAGAATGAAGCTACCTTGGAACTTCCATGGATGTTCTAGAAGGTTATTTTGATTTATTTCCTTGTTTTTTAGCACCAGTTTTTAATAATTCCTTATAGCATTAGGAATATGTTTTCATTCTGGTTTCGGAAACTAGAAGGGATTTCGTTTCTTATTAGGATTTACTATTCTAGATATAAATAATGTATCCTCATGGAGGAATAGAGACAAATGTTGAGATTAATAAAAAAAAATTGTGATTTACATCGTGATGATGAGTCGTGTGACGCAATTCAACTTTTAGGTGCGATGCCTAAAAGATCCCAAGGTGTGACGCTGAGGGTTTAGGAGTGATTCCTAAATTTATCCTTTTTTTTAATTTCTGCATATTTTTTCCCCTACACTACGACCATAAACTTATACCTTTCCTACCCTAAAGCCAAGTTCTAAACCTAAAATCCGTTCTAAACCTACGGTCTGTTGGTGCTGTATCACAAGAAGGAAGAAAAATCAAATGCTATTTTTTTGGCATCCGACGCGACTCCCGAGGCAACACCTTGGTCGCGAGTTGCGAGGGACGAGTGGCCAGAATTACCTGTCGTTTTTCTTGTACTATAAATAGCACACTTTATCCTTTGCTCTTTCCTCTCTTCCTCTTCTTGATTTCAGAACTCAAAACCCTAGTTTTCTTTCTTTTTTCATCCTAGTTTCATCTTGAATTTATGTTTAATTTGCTTTTGATGTATAGTATGAATTCTAGTAGCTAAACTTAGTCTCTTGGGAGCAATTGATTAATGCTTCTAAGTCCATGTCTTGAGAATTTTTTATGAGCTATTTAATGTTTTTGCTATTGTGCATTTATTGAAGGTTTGTTGTTGAATTCATTAATGGTGTTGGAAGTTTGTGTATATGAATTGCTTGTATGATTGCTTGTTAGAGTTGGGAGAAAATAGCTAATTCTCCCCCTTTGATATGGAGTCCAAGAGCATGAATTAGATCTTCTAATGGTGTTGATGATTTGATAATTGCTAGATGAATTCGATAATGTCGAACTCCTTGTCATGTTTGTTTTGTGTAGCAAATAGGAGAGATCTATGAACATTGAATGTTCTTGACTAATCTTGTGTAAATGCATGAATTGGTTTAATGCTTAGACACGGTGAAGTGTTTATAAGTGTTACCAAGCTTGTTGATTCTCCGTACTCAATGCCATAATGGGATACCTTTAGGCGTTTCTCGACTAAATGGGTCATTAGTGAGGTTTAGCAAGAGATGTCGAATTCACTTTTGTAAACTACTATCAAAGAAGGACAGAAGATTCATCTTCACAACAAGTAGTTAAAGTATTGAATATGTTGCAAGTTCAAGGATAGATAAGAGGCTTGGAAGTGGAAATTAATTGCGCCCAAGGTTCCGTAACTTGCGTTTAATCTTAGTATGTTGTTGCATATTTAGTAGATTTATCTTGCTTTCTTGTTAACTTGTCTTTAATTTCATACCTTAGACAACCAACCAAACACCCCCCCCCCCCCCTCTTTACATGCTTTCTTGTATATGTGTATGTATATATCTAGCTTAGTATCCACCATTATATGCATGAGCCCTTAGGAAGATCCCTCTTCTTCGTGGACGACCCCGATTTGCTACTATCTACTTAATTGTAGTTATGAAGCATTTAGGGATTATAAATTATATTTTTGAGAGGTACAACGACGACCTCCTATTTGCTTAAGTTTGTTTTTATGGAATTGAATTGATGAAATGCATTTTCCCCCAACATGGCTCTTCTCTCAAGTTCTTTTTACAAAGTAGGAAACATGTTGTGAATCTTATAATCTATAAACCACTGCTATTTTGATATGCAGTTGTCATTCTTAGGAAATGCAAACTAAGTTATATCATCAGCTTCCATTCTTAGGGAAAATGAAAACTAAGCTATGGTATATCATCATGTTGGTAGTAGTTCTTTGGTTCCGACCGCATTAAGGGGCTGTTTGGTTGGGGGAATCGGAATGGGGAAGGGAATAAAATGTAATGAATCATTTAGTTAGTATCTAGTTGGTATTTTTAATCATTTCTTTTCCTTTTTTTTTACATTTTGGGATTCTCTGAATTGGGTGAATGGTGATTCTCTAGTCTCACCCTAATAATCGGATTCCCCAATTTTCGTGTTCCACTTTTGTTTCCAAGAAAAAAACTCTTTCACATCCTCTTCCATTCGTCCAGCTTCTTCTCAAAAAACCTTTAGCTTCTGCGCAAGACGTTCTCTATTCTCCAGGTAAACTTTTGGCTTCTTGATTCATATATTTTCTCATCGCTTTTAATCGCTAATTGATGTATGGTAGTTTTGGTATAATTGCCCTGTTTCCAATTTTTCATTCATATAGTTTAGTTTTTATCATTGGTTGAATCTTTAACCTATAAACCGTGAAGATTCTTGTAAAACTATATGATATGTTTGTTGGAAATTGATTAAATCTAATTTAGCGGAATATCAATAACCATATTCAAGATCTCATGCATGTATTCAATATGAATCTATCTAAGGGTTTAGATTACCTTTGTAGCGTGCGGAGAAACGTTCAATCACGG
>JAULKM010000013.1:6510772-6521587 GCA_032355605.1 Rubia tinctorum
CTACTACTTTCCTATACTTCTTCAGACCCAAAATAAACTTTCCAATTTGACTTTTAGAGGTCAACTGCATCAATTTTCAAATATCAAATTATTCTTTTGTATGTAAATTTTTATTATAAAAATAATAGTTTAAAAATACACACTATGATAAATTTCAAAATATATCACATGATAATAACTTTATATATATATATTAATAGAGTTTAATTGTTGACGTTGGTTTGGTTTGACCTCCAAAAGTCAAATTAAAAGGTTTATTTTGATATGGAGGTAGTATATAAGGGTTTGACACACCAATAACATTGACTAGCCAAGGTATAAATTAATATACAGACTAACATTATTACTTAGATGACGTCCTAGACCAAGAAATTAGTTATGCGTGAAAAGAAAGAGTTGCAGCTTTAGACTCATTATATAACCACCTCTTGAGTTGCAGGATGGGGCACATAACCACAGCATTTTGACAAATTTATCGACCTTAAACCTCTGATCTCAGCATTTATAATCTAAAAAAATCATCAGCACCTAAAAACCATATTCCAGTAATCTTATAATCTACCAATTAATGAATAGGGAGTTCATTTTCTGTTGGTCCTTTTGTCACTGTCCGAAATCAAGCAACAACCCACAAACCATAGAATATGGAGTTCTTTTTGTACTGTTCTTCAGCTGAATATTGCAAGATACCTTCTCACAGCATGAATGAGCTACTCAAAGCATCACTAAATTAATCGAAAATCGAAAATAATAATTTTCAGCATTGAATCTACCCCTTCGTGTCAGCCAGGGGCAGAAGGATCGTATGATTGGATCATAGGATTATTAAAATAGGAAAGATTGTGATGTCATCAACTGGGGCTTTTTTTATTCCAAGATTGTGGGTACCTGATACCTGCCTTATTTTACTATTTGTAGAAACGTTGAACTGTTTCTGGGATCAAGAGTGTGGTGTATTACGTATGTGAATACTATGTGTTTATCCACTAATCTTAATTAAGTGCCACTTTGAATGTTTGTCAACCAACTCAGAGTACACTCAGACACTACTTCTCCGGCGGCCGACACCACCTTAACGTTGGATCGCCGATCTTTTGACAAAATTTTAAAGTGAGTTCTATTACTGAGATATGAGTCCGTCTCTTGAAATACGGTATTTTCATAAATTATGGAAAGATCAAAGTTTAAACTGCAAATTAGAAGATAAAAAATGAAGATAAAATTTTCGGGAAGCATTAATCGGATCATAAACTTATAACTATTGCACGCTAAATAATTTTTCAATAATCTTCTAGGTTCTTTTCAGTTTTTTTATACACTGGGCAAAGTCTTGGAAAAAACCGTATTTCCATAAATTTATGGGAAAACGAGGTTTAATTAGAATAATAATAAGGTAAAAGATTTTACTTGCAATATTAAAAATTTAGAGTGAGTCTTCTAACAGCTAGCCTGTCCATAAGGTTATGTACATGCCATTTATTTTTTTACCTTATACATTAGATTTGTTAAAGAGTTCGTCTCTTGAAAGATGGCTTTCCGTAAATCATGGAAAGACCAAGGTTTAAAGTGTAAATTAGAAGAAATTAAAATAAAATTTTCTGGTTGTATGAACTGGGTTATAAAATTTATAACTACTACACATTGCATAATAACCTTTAATATTGCAACAAAGACCTTTTACCTTTTATTATTATAATTAAACCATGTCTTTCCATAAGCCTATGGAAAGACCGTCATTCCCAAGACTTTGTCTTTGTTAAATTACATACTAAAATTTTAAAATAATTTGTTTCCATTATATATTTTATATTTTCACATTCAAATACACATTATGTTTTGTTTTAACTTTTTAAATACAATATTTAATTTTTTAAAAAAAATTATAACATTTATAAGGTATAAAATACAGTGGATTGTTGATTGTTAAACTACATACATATGATTTATTGTGGAATAAAAAGAGTTGTGGAAATTGTTTGTAAATATAAATGACGTAATTAAGAGGCAATATTGTTGTTTTGACGTCGGTTTAATATATTTAAATAAAAAAATTTTTTTTGGAACTGCCCTTGGAAATTAATTTTAAAAATTTGCCTGTCAAATCCAAAAAAATCCAGATCGTCCACTTCATCACATTCCTTATGCGAACACAAATTGAAATTCAACTTCAACATGACACAATCATCGTCATCTTCGTCTCTTATACTAATATCAAACCCACCTACGATGAAACTCATAGAAATAAATATTCAAATAACAATCAACAATCCACGTTGAAAAATAGTATACATCAAAATTTGTAGGTGAGATTACCAATAACAAATTCAAAACGAAAGAGAAATCATACCATTAGTATATGAATTTTATTACTACACATTTTTTAAATATGAAATTGTCGTGGTGGAGTCGAAGTTAAAAGGAAAAGAGGGAAGCGTTGGATTTGGGAAAGGTGGAGAGGAAGAAGGAAGAAAGAAGGAAGAAGCAAAGAAGAAGGAAGAAAGAAGAAAGAAATGAAAAGGGAAGAAAAAAAGGAAAAGAAAAACGGCTGGTGAAAAGAAGCGGCATAATAAAGGTGGAATGTTATTTTAGATTTCTTAAGTCTCATGAAAATGTGGTTTATTCATAAGTTTATGGATATGCCCCCTAATTTTTTTTATCTTAAATGTTGTACTTTTTTATAAAATTTAAATATTGTATTTTAAAAGTTAAAATAAGAAATAATGTGTATTTGAATGTGAAAATATAAAAATATAATATAAAAATACATTTCTAAATTTAATATTCTCCCAGTCCTATTTCAAATTTCACCTTTTGACTTATAACAGTTGACTTAAAAAATATTTGATTCTTAATATCCTTCACTAAGGATAATTAAACCTTGTAAAAATTTGATATTTTGATAATACATGTTATAACGAATCTAACAATATATCACACAAAGGTATTTATACTTATATACCTATTCAATTTTAGGTTCAAAGTTATGAAGTTTTGACTAAAGGAATAGTTAAGTTGCAGCTTGAAATGGGACAACGGGAGTATGTAATTTAACAAATACAGTGTATAAGCGAAAAAATACAGTGGTATGTTCATAAACTTGTGGACAGACCACTTGTCAGGTAACCCATTCTTCTTACTTTAGTGCACTCCAAACACCAGTTTCAACTTCAAAAATGCTTTCGGAACCGACAAAATTCAAAATCGGGATCCAGTAATGGTCTCGGGGTTGCGATGGAATTTTGTCGGAATTTGGTAAGTATTTGGGTTGGAATTCGGGTTTCCATATGGGTCAGGTTGAAATTCGGGTTGCAAGATGGGATGTTGTGTTTGAGCCTAACCTTTCAAAGTTCATATTTAACTCATAAAATATCAAATAATTTTATTTTTAAATAGTTAAACATTGTATAATTTTTTTAAATACACATAAAAAATTAAAATATTTAAACATCATATTAAAAGGCTAAAAATACACATCAACGATAAAAATAGTTAAACAATGAATAAAAATACAAAATTAAAATTGTAAAACTTTAAATAAAATATTCTCCAAAAATATTATAATTTAAATATCAAATAAAAATATTAATAAATACACATCAAATTATAATGATTAAAATAAATTTAAAAAAATTAAAGATACACATCAAAAGTGGAATAGTTAAATATCAAATAAAAATATTAAAATTGCACCAGCAATATAAAATAGTTTAAAATGAAATAAATAAAATAATGAATATATCAAATAAAAATAGTTAAATATCAAATAAAAATTTAGATAAATTTTAAAACACCAAAATGTGACATTGATATCAAAAAATAAAATATCAGCATTAAAAAATTTAAAACTAATTCACTCTATTGAAACATCAAAGCATAATTCGAGTATTTAGGAAAAAGAAACGTCCATATTCATTTTTAACTAATAAGTTAAAAAGTTAACACATCAATCAAAATAAAAGTATATATTTAAAATATAAAATTAAGATCACTACAAAAAAAAGTCCAGTAGTGACGCATATTTTGTGACAGGTAAGGAAATGTCGCAATATTTGCTCTAGTTTCAGGTTTCACTAAAATATTTGTGATACATGCACATGTCACTAACCTGAATTACTACATCAATTCATGTCACAAATTTAGTGACACTTCTAAATTGAATTACATCTTAAAACATCACAAAAAAATATAACTATACTTCAATGCGTCACAAAGTTTTAGTGACACGCTAAATAGAGACACTTCATATTGCGTTACTGATAATTTTAGCAACGCTTTTATGTGTAACGGATGTTCCAAAAAATGCGTCACAACTGGGAAAAATTGGGGTGATAAAATATCACTAGGTAGTGTCAACATTGTTTAAAATGTAAAAAATAAGAGTTCGTCTCTTGAAAGACGGCAAGGTTTAAACTGCAAATTTGAAAAAATCAAAATGAAAATTTTGGGTTGTATTAATCGGGTCATAAACTTATCATTCTTACATGTTGCATAATAATTTTTTAATATTGCAACTAAAACCTTTTACCTTTCTATAATTCCAATTCAACCTCGTCTTTCCATATGCTTATGAAAAGACGATATTTCCCAAGGTTTTGCCAAAAAATAAATGCGTAAACAAATTATGATATCAACATCACATAATTTGGTTGTAACATCAAATGCCGTAAATGAAGTATCAAATCTTGCAATAAAATTGCGCGAAATCCAAAATAATAAACAGGAAGAAAAATTGACCGGCAAATTTTTAGTTCCCAGATTATTGACCCGCGAGAAACGGTGTTATACTACACTTTATCTTAATTCAAATGAAAAATTGACAATATTACACATTGCTGGATAAATTAATCTTGAAACGGATCCACGCACGCACGCCGTATCCACACATAACGGGACAAGAATGGATTTCGAATTTTCAGCATCAAACTCAGTGAGATTGAAGATTTTATATATTTTTTTATATATTTTTTTAAAACAAGATTGAAGATTTAAAGTAAAGTAGAGAAACAAGTGTCTGAGTAGTGAGCCGCCGGCATCATGCAAAAAAGCGTTAAAATCAAGGCATTACTCTGCTGCATGGATGGCAGATGTCAACAAGCTTGCCGCCACGTTCTCCCCATGCCCCCTTCTTATCACCGGTTTTTCGGCACAATCATATTATCCTCCCCCGGAAAAAAAACGAGATTATAAATCAAGATAAAATATTTTAGTTGCAATATTAAAAATTTACTACGCAACGTGTAATAGTGATAAGTGTCATAGTGATAAGTTTATGACAAAATTAATGTCTTAATTTCTTCTAATTTATAGTTTCAACTTTGATTTTTTATGACTTATGAAAATATCGTCTGGACTCCATGCATAATTAGTATTTTTATAAATCTTAAATACTGAATAACCCCTCAAATTAGTATTTTTAGTTTTCAAACACATAAACTAGTCAACATTTCGTAGGAATAAAGTTGGTTTTAAATTTAAAATAAATTAAAACACTAATAACAAATCATACATTAATGAATTATAAAAATATTTTTTTTACTAAAGGTAGGGCAGTTGCTCTCCGTACCTTGCACAGGAGTCGCTCCGCCCCTCATACATAGTACGATATTTTTAAGAAAAAAGGATGTTTTACATATATGTGTTGACATTCTTATATGTGTGGCTAATTATCTCCTCTCTTTGGTTGCATTTTAATTTATTCCTTCAACTTTGTATAAAAAAAATGAACGACGTCAGCGGATAGATTGAAATCATTGTTTTATGGGTTGACATTCTTATATGTGTTTGATAATCGATTCATTGGTGTGGCACCAGTGTGTGTTCTATTGATGTTCAGAAATTTGACTTGCGTATACATTGTGATGTTTGATTTCGGTCAACAGTTTGTGCTTTGAATGGAGAAATTGTCGAAGAAAAAAAAATTCCTTATCTTCGGAACATCATCAATTGGATACTACTAGGGATACATTAGATAGACACATGGAGGATATATACATTATTGAATTATCTTTCATACTAAGTACATAATTAAACTTATTATCTGATGGATAAATTTCAGTTATTATAGAATTAAACGTAATAAAAAAAAGAAGAAGATGACCGGTCGACTACGATGCATACACATTTAACAATTAAAAGTTGTGTTTTAACACTTACTATCTCTAATCACTATTTATTTATTTTTGATTAATATTAATGAATTAGCTAGATAAAATATTGAAAAGATTGAGAGTCATAAACAAGAAGAAGTTGATTATTTCAATACTCAAACAAAAAGCTTCAACCACAACTTACTAAAATATGCACATTGATGGCTAGTGAAGTCACATCCTAGTTAACAAAGAAGGTCTCTTAATTATGACATCAAACTAGCCCCCGAAATTAAACAAAACCACTTAATTAATAATAATCTCCTGAACCACGAGGCTTCTATGCGATTGAGTGCTCTAATACACCAGCCAAAAGCATGAGCTGCAAAAATCCGGTTCTCTCTCCACAAACCACGGTCCGATCTCTTAATCACGCTCCCCCGGAAGCCACCCTAGGACCGCCGCACCGGATAAATCCCCAGAGTCAAGTCCAACGCCAAATCGCCATCCTCCGCGTTCGAAACCCCGCCCGGCTCCTCCCGGTTCACCAGGCTCAGCTCGACCGTCTCGACCGAAGCCGAGTCGTGACTCGGCTCCCTCTTCATCGTCATCATCAGGCGGTTCATGTCCTCTCCGTCGTCGTAGATGCTGACGTTGTTCATATCGGTCCGGCCGTGGTCCCACCCGGTGATGCTGAACTTCACCTGCTCATTCTCATTCCCGTTCCCGTTCTCATTCACATTCACATTCACCACCTGGTTGGACCGGGACCCCGACCGCTTGAACCGGTTTCGAGTCACCTTGACCCGGTTGTTATTACTATTGTTGTTGTTGTCGTTAGCGTTTTTTCCAAGATGACGTATGTCACAGCCCTTGAGCGGCATGATCGGGTGCCCCTCCGCCGCATCATCGGCGGTGGAGGACACCTTCATGATCGGCCCGCCGTCGAGCACCGCCTCCACCGCCGCCTGGCAGCGCTCCCAGTTGCCGGACCACATGAGCCCCGCCGCGCCGTAGATAGGGTTGATGATCCTCCCGCATGCTTCGTACAGTAGGGAGCGGAAGATCTCTGCATTCCAAATCCAAATCCAAAGAAAAAAATAAGTCCTACTTGTAACTTTTCTCTCTCAAACATAACATAACAAAAAGAGCCGTGTTTGTAATACGGATACGCACCGTGGCGGAGGTGGTCGGGGCCGGCACTGAGGAGGTTGATGAGGCCGGCGCGGCCGTAGAACTTGGCGAGGAAGACGGTGGCGTTGCCCTGGGCGTCGGGGGACTTGATCCAGTGGAGGCAGGGGCGGAGGACGCAGTCGTCGCCGCAGCCTTTGCGGAGAACTCGGCAGCCATTGCAGCTCATGTTGGAGGAAAAGAGGGGAGGGCGGAATTTACTAAGCGAAAGGGCAATGGGAGAATTGTGAGAAGTGGCGGAAGGAAGGGAGAATGAGGGGTATTTATGCTTGAAATGATGTGAGCTAGGGGTGATGACTCGGCATGCGGTTTTGGTTTTTTCGAATCGAATTGTGTAAACTCAGTAGTAACGCACTGAAATCACAAGTGCATCAAACGGTCAAAACACACGGATTAAAATATTGAGTTACCCTTGTCAAGAAAAATTAGAGAAAGTGTAATGGCGAATCACGTAAAATTCCGTTTTAATAACTTTTAGAGTTAAATTATAATTATTTATACATTGCAAATACATTTTAAAATATTTTTAAAGTTATAGAAACCTCGTTGCAATAAATAAAAATAAATATTAAATCATCTCATTAGTTACATCAATTATAGAATGGGCGCGTCTAACGGTTAGTCGATGTAAAACAAGGCCCTGTGAAAAAATTACGTGTCCGACATATTCTTAAAAAATAATAAGAGCGTATTTCATTTCTCATATTTTTAACAAATAAAAGTGAAATCAGGTTTTGACACACTTTCTATTTGTTGTTTCTTTTATATTGATACACTTTCTTTTTTTAGTAAAATTGTTTCAATTCCATCTACTCATTTTAACTTTTTTTCTTTCTAAAATTTAATTTACCCACTCATTTTATTCACGATAAATCCAATCACAAAAGGTTAGGGTATTAAGTACACAGAAATAGCGGAAGTACATGCACATTTTTAAAATAATTAAAGTAATTAGTAAGTAACTGGAAAATGAACGTAGATATATAAGTAGAATGTAATTTTTACAAGTGAGTTTCTAAATTGCTAAAGGCATGTCACATGAAAAGAATGTTTAAAGAATAAAGCAATAAACTTATTTAATTTTAACACTTCCTTACAAGGAGAGTTAGTAATTTGCTTTGGGCGGCGTGAGTAGTGTTTTACTACTATGTGCCAGCTAGATTTGCAAAGCAATCATTATCACACTATTTAAAAAATTTGTTTAACTGTTAATATCTTTGCATACATTTAATAAAGGTAAATAAAAATTTGATATTTAGAAACTACTTGTTACGACGAATTGAACAATATCATATATGATAATATTATTGTTCATAAATCTATTTAAATATGTGAGATTTTGATAGAGAATAGTGCAAAAAAAATAGAAATGCGAATAGAGTTGGGACAGGGAAAATAATATTTATTTTATCCAAAGGAAAACGTTAAAATAATTGTGTGAAAGAAAGAGACAAAAATGAAATTTAAATTAAAGTACAATTATGTGAGAGAAGAAAATTTAGATAGAAGAAAAAATGAAACTAACATAATATTTGAATTATAATATTTGCTAACATAGCATCTTATGTCATCTTTTGGTTTTCGATACCAAAACCACATCCTTTCAGTACCCCCTCAAATTCAAAATGTAATTTTTGGTATCCAAAACCAGATTTCGCTTGATTTTCGGGGACCAAAAGATAGTATAAGATACTATGTTATGAACCAAAAAACAATATAGTCTACCTGAAAATCACCCGGAATCTGGTTTTGGGGATCGAAAATTTCATTTTGAATTTGTGGGGTACTGAAAGGACGTGATTTTGGTCTCGGGGACCAAAAAATGGTATAAGATGCTATGTTACGGATAAAAAAAATTAGTCTTATTTTTAAGTTGAACAAAAAGAAGTTTTAGTAAACAATAAAAAATAAAGTTTCAAATTTACTATAGTTTTATACAATTTAAAATAATTTTTCCGTTTTAGGAAAAGGCTTCATATCAACTTATAACGATACTCCCTCTATCTTATTTCAAACTGCAATTTAACTATTCAATTAGTCAAAACTTTTTAAATTTGACCCTAAAATTGAATTAGTATATAAATATAAATATTGTTGTGTAATTCAAGGTTAGATTAGTTATAACATATATTTTCACAATATTAACTTTTTACAAGTTTTAATTATTCTTAATAAAAAATATTAAAGATTAAGTATTTTTCAAGTCAACTGATGAAAGTCAAAGTGTACAATTTGAAATGGGAAGGAGGGAGCATCCTTATCATTCCTCTTACACTTTTAAAATATTTTTCAAATAGAAGATGAAATTCTATCAGATATTAGAAAACAAGATTTTTAAAATGATATATATATATATATATACAAACATAAATGAGTTCGTCTCTTGAAAGGCGGTATTTCCATAAGTTATAGAAAGACCAAAGTTTAAACTGAAAATTAGAAGAAATTAAGATAAAATTTTCGGGTTGTAGTAATCGGGTCATAAACTTATAACGACTACATGTTGCATAGTAAAATTTTAATATTGCAACTAAAACCTTTTACATTTATATAATTCTAATTCAACCCCGTTTTTCCATATGCCTATAAAAAGACGATTTTTCCCAAGATTTTGCTAACATAAATCAGCCTAGGCTATTAATTAATATTAACCAAGTTGGGTAACTTGCGTTTAATCTGTAAAAAAGTAAAACATAATGGAGAATAACGTGAGATAGGCACACTAACCAGTGAGGAGTAAGACACAAGAATCACGCACGAAGTAGAAGGAAAAAAAAGATTGGCTTTATGAGAGAGAGAGAGAGAGAGCGCATGGGTGCGTGATAAGCACGTGAACACCAGTCCCGTGCGGCTCGCCACATATCACACGCGGAAATGGCCCTCCCAAGGCCCACGGTCCCATTCCCGGGCCCGTTGATCTATATAGCCTCCCGGTTTTCAGGAGTGTTTTGGTTCATAAAAAGCCACCTCCCTTGAATGTAATTCCTTCCCAAATTAAGCTAACAAAAGAGGTGTGTCTTGACACATTCTCTCAATTAATGTCACTCTTTTCTCAAGTGTGTGGTGGAAGATCATGTTTTTTTCGTATCTATACTACTCCGTTTGTTTCATTTCAAACTGCAATTTAACTATTCATTTAGTCAAAATTTCATAACTTTGACCCAAAAGTTGAATTGGTATATAAATTTAAATATTATTGTGTGATACATTGTTAGGTTCGTTATAACATGTATTTTCAAAATATCAAATTTTTACAAGTTTTAACTATCCTTAATGAAAAATATTAAAGAATGATAGAATGTAAAACCTACAAATCATTGTGGTTGTGTGTATTCATATATATAGTGAGGATAAATGGTATACAAGATAGAATCGATATGGAAAAGGATACATACAAAACCAATCAAAAAGGGTATTCCTTTATTAACCTGATTCTAATTTATCTAATATTCTATTACCCCCCTCAAGCGAAGCGTGGGACTTGTCGCAACGCAAAGCTTGGACCTTAAGAACTCAAACTGAGGACGAGGTAAACCCT
>JAULKM010000013.1:6525675-6542231 GCA_032355605.1 Rubia tinctorum
AAACAAAAACTACATAATAATTTCGCCATTCAATGTGACAAGTCCAGGTTACCTAATTAAATTTGGATGTATTCCACTCTTATAAGTATCACTAGTGATTAGTGTAATGTCTAATGTGCAACTTTGTGCTGTACGCATTCAGGAGTACCGTATATTTCTTCTGCACACTCTTATTAAATGGAGTAAGCAATCTATCTATTTTCTAAGATTCATATTCAAGATAAGGAAAAAATAGGATTGAATTTTACTTTTGTCATATACTCTAGCCAAACATTAGTTTCAGTAATCATATTCAGAGAAATACTAGTTTATATGTCCTATTTGAAATTGCATTCTTATTTTTTTTTAACATGATTTTCTATCAAATTTAGACCACATATTTGTATATGATAAAATGTAAAACCTACAAATGTAACTGGTACCATTCATCATGCAGTTTAGAACAAGAAGAAGCAACATGACCCAAAGTGTAACTCCATTGACTCCGTGGTTGATCAAAAAGAGTCATCGTACAAGAGAAACCAATATATTTTTTAATCTGCTACTGTCTGCGCGATTCGCGCAAAAGATTCTGTAAGCTAAGGGCTGGCGAGTGACGACAAGCGCGGCAGGGGTGAAGAGCGCGTAGCTGCATGCGCGCGTGATTTCACGTGCTTATAGAGAAGGCTGGGCGCGCGGATCTGACGCGCACTAGAGCTGCTGGTTCGCCGGACTCGCTGGAGGAACGCCGAAAACCTCCTTGAAGATGAACAACGTCTGGGAGAAGAAATCACGATCGAAGAAGCAAAACTGAAAAGATGAGATTAAGAGGCTACGCTGGCGACCTGATCGGACGGATGGATTTCGAGCGGCGACGAAGAATGGGCCGAGCAGAACCAACAGAAAGAAGAAATTTGACGATTGTCGGCGAAGATGACAGATGAGCTTACCGGAAACAATGAAGACTGCCAGAAAAATGGACTGAAAGGGCGGATGCGTGAGTAGGCGGCAACGGAGAAGAGATGGAGACTCGCCGGAGAAGAGATGGTCGTTGGAAAGGTTGACGAAGGCAGCTAAAAATTTGTTCCGGACGGCGGCAATGGGTGGCGGCCGACTAGAGAAGGACGGAGAGTTTGGGTAATTGAGGGAAAAAAGAGATAAAAATCAGGATTTTTTTAAAGAAACATGTCTGATACCATGATAAAATGTAAAACCCACAAATTATTATGATTGTGCGTATTCATATATATAGTGAGAGCAAAGGGTATTCAAGATAGAATCAGATATGGAAAAAGATATATATATATATATATATATGTATATATATAAAACCAATCAGAAAGGGTATTCCTTTCTTAACCTAATTCTAATTCATCTAATATTCCATTAGAATAGATATATGAACAATAATATTAAATGATATTGTTCAATTCGGCGTAACAAGTAATTTCTATCAACTTTTTATTTGACGCTATTATATGTAGGTAAACATATTAACAGTCAAACGTAAGTCACCATGCTAATTTAAGTGTAAGTTTTTGATCATTTTGTCATGTTTCACTATTAAACCTGAAACTGGACACTGTTTAATTACCATCTTTTGCAAGGGTAAAATAACATTTCACCCACAATATCATAATTAAGAAAAAAAAATCTCTCTTCTATGTGCTTTAATTTTCTTTGTTTCATGTTGTTGCTTCCTTCCAACTAGCACCGCCACCGGTTCTTCTTCAACCTCAATCATTGCTGCTGATTTTGTTCATCTCTCAATCATTGCTGCTGATTTTGTTCATCTCCCAATCACCATCATGAGAGTCACCGCTTTCAGGCGAGGTTGGTTGCCCAACATCATCAAGACTAGGGTTGGCAGTAAGGTGGATAGAAGTGGAGACTCGACTCCCATTCACCTCGATGAGGCAGAGATGGAAATAGTTTTGATGAGGATGGAGATAAAATTGTTACCAACCATGGATAATGTGTCGTACCGGGATATTAGTTAAAATCTTCCCCATCCTCGACCTAGACCACCGTACCTGCTATATACCCCCTAGTTTAATATATAATAAATTTAATTATCCACCTATAACAAAATTCTACCTCTATTTTTTTCATGCAAGTAGCTGTTAAATTTTTCATGTTAAAGATAATATATTAAAGCGGATTTTAAAAGGGTGTGGAGATTCAAGTGGGGCAGCTATAATGAGTTTGAAATAGGTATCTAGACCTAACTAGGTGATAAAGCTGGGTTGATTTAAAAATTGTACCTACTATAGATAATGAGGCAGAGATAGTATGAAAAAGTAAGATGTGGATGAGTATTAAGGGACCATAACTCGCACCCGCTTGCCTCAATGCCATCCCTAATCAAGAGATCATGCCCAACGCCATCAACACACTATCATCACCATCAAGACCATTGCCACACCAAACACCACCATGAACTCCAAACATTATCACTATCTTGGACACCAAACACTACCTCGTAGGGAGGGAATAGCTCTGATACCGCTTTGTTGGGAGGAAAATTTAAATGGAAGAGGAAGAGTTTAGAAAATTTGGGAGAGAATGGAGAACTTGGAGAGAGAGGCTATTCATATAAGGAGACGACTCTATTATTTTTTAGCTTGATTGAAACTCTACTACATTACCCCTATTTATACTAGTGGCGTCACCCAACCAATGATTAAGATCTTGTCACCTCAACTCTAATCTAATAGGGCTACAATTAGCTCTCTGGAATACTCTTTACAACTCCATCCTAATCTACACATTCTAGAGATCTTTAGAATTTTCTCTAGAATATTCCATACTTCTTAAGACTTCCTTGAATTTCTTCTAAATAATGGGCCACTAAGAAGCCATTTGGGCTAACCCAAAATCAAGTTTACTTTTCAATAACCCTCATTAAACTTGATTTTCCACTCCAAGCAAGCTCCTCATCCTGATGAAATCAACGCGCTAGAGAGGTTTGTTGAAGATATCTGCCAATTGATCTTCCGTCTTCACGTGTTCAACTTTTACATCTCTTTTGGCAATGCACTATTTGATGTAGTGATACCGCATATCAATGTCTTTACTCCGATCATGGAAAATCGGATTCTTGCTCAAGTCTATTGCAAATTGGTTGTCCACAAAGATCTTTGTCGGCTCCTCTTGCGGCAACTTCAACAGGTTTTGCAACCAAATTGCGTGGCACACAAATGAATTAGCAGCTACGTACTCCGCTTCAGATGAGGAAATATTGACAATCGGTTGATTCTTAGACATCCACATAAAAACATTATCACCCATGTTGAACACGAAACCGAATGTTCTTTTGTGGTCGTTCTTATCTCCCATCCAATCACTATCACTATATCCAACAAGCTTGTAATCATTGGATGTAGAGTAGTGTAAGCCAAAGTCCGTAGTACCTTTAATATATCGAAGAAATCTCTTTGTTGCCTTCAAATGAATTGTTATCGGACACTCCATATAGCGACTAATAACTCCAACGACATACAAAATGTCCGGCCTTGTGCATGTTAAATAGCGCAAGCTTCCAACCAAACTCTTGAAGAGTGTAGGATCTACCTTTCCTCCTTCCCCACATATGGTTAACTTGACTTCACACACCATGGGAGTACTAACTGGAATCACATCCTCCATCCTAAACTTCTTGAGCACCTCTTTAGCATAGCCTTCCTGGGAGATGAAGATACCTTCTCCATCTTGCTTTACTTCAATGCCGAGATAGTAAGACATGAGCCCGATGATTCTAACATCTAAAGGTTGAAGAAATTTCTCCATGATTCAAACAACTTCCAACTTCTCACCATTTCTTTTGAGGTTATTAGCAACCGTCAAAACTCTTAAAAAATAATCGGAGACCAGTTCACCCTTCCTCACATGCAACGACTCAAACTCTCCTCTTAGAGTTTGAAGATGTTCCTTCTTAACTTGATCGAATATTTTGTGCGATACTTGAAGCTTCTTCTTCTTCCATGTTTCTCTGGTCGTCTTTGCTCCGAAAATATTCTGAAAATTGTCTTCATCTATCCTTTGATAGATTAGACAGAGAGCTTTCTTATCTCTCTTTCCTGGATCTCTCAAACTACTCTATTGAGCTTGAGAGAGATCACCTTCATTATCTGATTCGGTGTGACCTTTTTCAATTATCTCACATGCATCATGTGCTCCAAGGAGCCATCATCCTTAGACTCTAATTGTCATAGTCGCTCTTAGTGAGCATTGGGACTTGAAAGGGAATAGCAATATTTGTCATGGTAAAAAGATCTTGTGACTCTGATACCACTTTGTTGGGAGGGAATAGCTCCGATACCACTTTGTTTGGAGGAAAATTTAAATGGAAGAATAATGGTTTAGAAAATTTGGGAGAGAATGGAAAACTTGGAGGAAGAGGTTATTCATATAAGGAGAAGGCTATTCATATAAGGAGAAGGCTATTCAAAATACAAAGAATGTTTTAGAAGGAACTAGCAGTGAAGGGAGGCAAGAACCAATACATGTAACTGATTGCCCATCACCAACATGCCACTCCTATGAAACAAAATGAGTCAATCTAGATTCAGAGCCAAGGTGAGTTAATGCTAGAACAGAGATACACACCACAATACATAGCATATAAAAATTTAATAAAGCTCCGTTCAATATGAAAATAAAACAGTAAAATAAGAAGCATTATTTCATGATTCAGCAGGACCAACACAAAAACTCCAAGAGGAGGAGAACATAGATCCCTAGTACTGGCCTTGATAACCATATGTAGAGGAATGCTAAAAAAGTTCTAGAAAGCAAGACAACAAGTTAAAATCCAAACAAGGACCCATCAAAGAAAGAAAGAAAATGGCAAACGACAGAGTTTGAAATGAGGAATAAGATGCATCGGCAGTTAGGAGAAATGGGTCACGCAACATCGAAATTGAAAATGGAAGTTGTCATTTCTCTGAACCAAAAATCAATAAATGAAGCACTTTTTCCATGTTTTGTGACAAAAGGGAATTATCTATTGCACCGACAAAAATAACAGCTGCATAAACACCGAAACACTTGAATTATTGCAAAACTAAAACATCTAAAAGCCCTAATGACTAGCCTTACTAATAATATGCCTCGCCGCCACCCCCTTAAAAAGCTGAATTTCTAGCTCCAAGTGGCGAATCTTCTTCGCTTGAACCATCGCGACCTCAGCTAGAACCCCTGTAACCTTCGCTTGAGCATGCATGGTCTTGAAAACTTTGTCCATCACCATTGTGAAAATATTGTGTTCTTTTTGCAGTTGATAAATATTGTAGACTCCGACCACGACTACGCTTAATTCAAAGAACCTGGCCAAAACTCCAAACTCGCATAGAGACTGCACACGTTACGGCTTCCGCCCACAACTCCATGGGAAATTTCTTGCTCTTGAACATACTTCGTGCTATTTTGAAATGGTTCAATTCTTTCTTTCCGAAACTCCATTTTGCTGGGGGGATCTTGGCACCGTCAATTACCGTCGAATTCCATTCTCTTCACATTAACTGTGGAACTCCTTTTATGTGAACTCTCTTCCACGATCGGATCTTACAGCCTTGAACATAAACTCACTTTCCTTCTCCACTAGGTCTTTGAACCTCTTAAAATTTTTAAACACCTATAATTTCTCTTTCAGAAAATACACTCACGTATATCTTGAATAATCATCAATGAAGAGGAGGAAATAATTACTCTTTCCAAGTGAACTTGGTTTTGTGAGACCGCACACATCACTGAGTATAAGTTCTAGTGGCCTCTTAGCTCTTGAGTCTGACTCCCTTGGAAAGTTCATTTTGAATTGTTTTCCAAGTAGACACCATTCACACGCTTGGTCGGGGTTGCTGATGCTTGGTAACCCTCTCACTATATGCTTTTTAGATAGCAGCTCCAACCCTCCAAAATTGATATGCCCGTGTCAAAAATGCCACAACCAAGACGTATCTTTGAAGCACATCTTAAGACACTGCGCCACTCCATTTTCAATGTTGAGGAGGAACATTCTCATTTTTGTCATCGGCACCTTGGCTATGAGATTTCCCCCCTGGTCTTTCAAAGTGAGACTATTATTCTTCAATCGAATGTCATACTAATTCTTCACGAGTTGCCCAAGGCTTAAGATGTTGCTCTTCATGCTCGCTACATAGTAAACATCTGAGATGAATTGATGATCTCCGTCTTCAACTGAATAAGAATGCTACCTTTTCCTTTCACCTCCAACAAGGCGTCATCTCCCAAGGCCACATTTCCCTTCACCACTTCATTAAGCTCAACGAACAAGCTTCTTTCACCACACATGTGGTTGCTTGCACCACTATCTAGGTACAATTGGTTATTCTTTCCTCCTCTACCTTCTTTGGAGGCAAAAAGTAGAACATCATTATCTTCAACCTACTTGCCCTTCTCCCCAACCCATTTATTTCTCGGCGCTCGACATTCCGAGGCATAGTGCATGAACTTCTCACAATTGTAGCATTTGATGTATGACTTGTCATACTTGGGTTTTGATCTCCCTCTACCATGAACTCCAAGTGAGTTTTCTCCTCCGTGGTTGTTATTGGATCACCAACCTTGCTTGTATCCATGTCTACATCCACGATCTTGCACTCAACCACATCCTTCTCTTTGTTGGCTCCCGCCATCTACTCCTTTTATTGGATGAGCACGCATCTTGAATGCCTTCTCAATGACTTCTTCCTTATTCTTCTTCTTCTCTTGATAGGCTTACAATGAGCCTAGAAGTTGCTTCATTGTTACGTCCCTCAAGTCTTTGGTCTCTTCAATGATGGAAAAATATGCTCGAAATTTGGATCTAAAGACCGAAAAACTTTGTCTATGAATCTAACATCTTCCAACTTCTCACCATTTCTTTTGAGATTATTAACAACTGTCAAAAATTTTGAAAAATAATTAGAGACCAGTTCACCCTTCCTCGAATGCAACGACTCAAACTCTCCTCTTAAAGTTTGAAGATGTACCTTCTTAACTTGATCGACTCCCTTGTGCGATACTTGAAGTTTCTCTCATGCTTCATTGGTTGTCTTTGCTATGGAAATCTTCTTAAAAGTGTCTTCATTTATCCCTTGATAGATTAGACAGAAAGCCTTCTTGTCTCTCTTTCTTGAATCTCTCAAACTACTTAGTTGAGCTTGAGAGAGCTCACCTTCATTATCAGGTTTGATGTGGCATTTCTCAACTATCTCTCATGCATCATGTGCTCCAAGGAGAGCCATCGTCATTAGATTCCAATTGTCATAGTTGCTCTTAGTGAGAATTGTGACTTGAAAGGGAATAGCGTTATTTATCATGGTAAAAGGATCTTGTGGCTCTGATACCACTTCGTTGGGAGGGAAAAGCTTTGATACCACTTTGTTGGGAGGAAACTTTCAATGGAAGAAGAAGGGTTTAGAAAATTTAGGAGAGAATGGGGAAATTGGTGGGAGAGGCTATTCATATAAGGAGAAGGCTATTCAAAATACAAAGAGTGTTTTAGAAAGAACTAGTAGTGAAGGCAGGGCTGACCCAAAACTTTCGAGGGCCTGAAGCGAACTATAAAAGGGGCCCACACATATACTCAAATATAGTTAATTTTATACCGTTTCAGATATTAGATATGTTTAACACATAGTTAATCTCTCACATTTTCAATTTTGAATTAAATGAAATTATTTTTTACAAATTTCTTTACTTGTATTTACAAATCGGGTGAAAATGATAGCTATAAAATAATTGTGGGTAAATTGGCCTACATATAGCCAAGTAGCGGAAAAGGTAGCAGAAATATTGGCCTACATATATACGAAATAGAATATATATGGATAAAGTAGAAAAAATAAGGCCCTTTTAAAATGACTAAATTTCGGGGTCTAAAGCAGGAGGCTCATATGATTCAAGATTGAGGTCGGGCCTGAATGAAGGGAGGCAATAACCTACACATGTAACTGATTGTCTATCTCCTACATGCCATATATGTGTGTGCGTGTGTGCGCGCGCACCGTGTGTGCATGCGTGTGCGTAATTATTGCACTTTCTCTGATAATGGTCAAATATGGCTGATGTGGAATCTTAATGTAAATATTATTATAAAAGAAATCAAAATACGTAAATTCTTGAAGTAGACATAAACCTTAAGTAAGTGTACCCTTTAATGAAAGTTCTTTTTGTGTATGGATTGAGAAGTAGAAACGGTAGAATAACCCCATGGTCAGAAATTTCATCACTTCAAAACAATTAATCACTACTCATAGGTGATTTTAATACCATAACTACCTTGAATGAATATAAAGGTCCCACCACAACTAACTTAGGTAGTACTTTAGATTTTACTCAGCTCATATCTTCAAAAACTTTCAATAAAATTAATTTTATACTCCCTCCGTCCCAACTCAAACTGAACACTTTTCATTTTAGGCTGTCCCAGCTCAAATTGTAATTTCTGAAATTTGTCAAAAATGGCCTAGTTAACTTGACCCAAATTTCCATTTTTGCCCTTTAAGTTGGCTGAAATTTCAGTGGGCATGAGCTTTAATTAGGGTTCAAAGAAAAGTTTAGACTTCTCTCCATTTCCCCCCAAAATCTTCCGCCCTCTTCATTTCCCACTCTCTCTCTCTCTCTCTCTCTCTTCCTCTTTCTCTTTTTCGCTTCCTCTCCCTCTTTCGAATTTATTTTCAGATCTATAATCCTCTCAATCTTCTCTTGTCTTTGCTTTTTTCCGCTTCTTGTTGTTTTCGAACGGGTTTCGAACAGAGTACTCATTCTTGACTTTGAATCGGTAAGTTGTTTGCGTTTTCTTTTAAATCACCTTGTTCATTCACAAATTGTCTTGATTTTCTGGTTTTTTACATGTTTTGTGGGTTCCGTTTGATTTGAATGGATGATTGGATTATGGTTTTCCAGATCTGTTCGAATGAATGATGTTTTTGGTTTAAACTGGTTTATATCTTGAAGAATGTGTGATTTTGGGATTTTTATAGATTTTTACAGGTTTTCATATTCTTTAGCCTGGGAAACTTGTTGAAGAAGACGAAGTTGAGGACCATAAGACTAGAATTGCAGTTTTTAAATTTCATTTGCTATGAAATTGTATATAATGCCTTTATTAAAGACATTTAGTGACAATTTTGTAAAGTTAAAGAGTTTAATTAGTGTGTAATTTTTGTAATTAACGTCACTGATTTTAGCTTGTTGTTGTCCTTTCAGGAATTGCTTTTGTCAGTTTTCCCTGATATTTTCACTGTACAAAAATAACCCCTCTGCTTCTCTCTCTCCAAATTGAGCTGGGACAGAGGGAGTAGGAAATATGTACACATGGTCAAATGGTAGGATGCATACCCCTATTACTAAAAGGCTTGATCGAGGACAAGCAAGACAATCATGGAAACCAAAATTTCCCATCTAGCTCAATCCAAATAATAGGCAAAAAACCTTGGAACACTGCCTAATGTTACTAACAATGAGTAGTGATATCACCTAAGTTCTCACACAATTTAGATTTTTGGACGTTTGGCTTTATAGAAAAGACTCAAACGAAATAATTAGAGATAGCTGGAATCAAGGTATCTCGGAACCGCCAATGATCAGCTTCTTCCTAAAACTTAAAAGACCCAAAAGTGTTTTTAAAAAATAGAACATTCTGAATTTCGAAAACATTAAATTCGATATTAAATCTGTTGAAGGAAGAGTTAAACTTCAAGAATTCATCTTAGAAAACAATAACATTGAAACTGTATACATTAAACTCAGACATGCAAATGTTTTTTTTTTACTAAAAATGCTTAAAGAACAAGAATTGTTTTGGATACAAATATCACGAGCTAAATGGCTAAAAGGAGGGGATGTAAACTAAACTTTGACTCGCAACAAGGCAAAAAATAAATTTCAACAAGAGCTGCTACTACATTATTAAGCATGCTAATTTAACAAACCACGGACTCATAAAAAATATACTTCACATGAAAAAAATGCAAGACCTTTCAAATATTTAGGATTACCTATGTGCACTAGGAGAATCAAGTCAATCCACTTTCAACTACTAATAAAAGAAATTTATGACTCCAAATTAAACAACTGAAAAAAATTAAATAACTTAGTGTGGCGGGTGAAATGACTTTGATAAAATCTTATATGTATTCAATCCCCTAGCGCGTGTGTGTGTATATATAGGCAGTCCTTAATCCACCAAAAAAACTAAGAGAAAGCTAACAAAAAGAATAGCAAACTTTTTTTGGACAACACCAAGAAAAAAAATCTTGGAAATTACGAAAACAAATCTGCCTTCCAACGTAGGAAAATGGCATTGGTAGTATGAGAAATATTATTAAACTTTTCCCCTAAAATAGTGGTGGAAATTCCATCAACGTATCACCCCTAGTCACAATTCATTTCACCATCAGCAGGTATCACACAGCGATGGATAAATGCGACCACCACGTTTCACTAAATCAAGAGATTAGAGGTCTTCTTTATTTGGATAAAGTGGGCACACTAAACCTAAAGGATAGATGAAATTCAATTATCCATACAGAATAGTTGCTACCGGTTCTTGTCTGCTTTTTCAGGTACAAAGAGCAACAACAATTCATCAACAAATCGGAGGTTTTAAGATGTGTTGGGCTAAACAAGGTTTGGGGATGGAGAGCCAAGACTTTGGTAGGAAACCAGGAACTCTACTGAAAACAAAAAGTGTGTCAATAATGAAGAATCAGAGGGAGTAATTGATTTCTATTTTTTTTTTTACATAAGAATGGAAATCAATCATTAGCACTTATCATCCCGATTTCATATATTATACACCATGTAAACATCAGAGCAATTTGCTTGATCAGTTCATTATGTGATTTAGGAGTCACTCATATAATTTTCTGCACTATCAGTAGATTTATTTTTTAGAAAAATTAAGAAAACGAAGCATGGGATTGTTATTGATGCATAAGACCATGTGCGGTGGCAAAACTGTTCTAATTTATTAAATATTCAATTTTTTCCCATCTCATCAAATGAAACTACAAAGAAATCACTCCATTTTTTTCTCTCCACAGTGGTTGAAAACACTTCATGGACCCCACTTGATTATCTCTATCATGCTCATTAATTTTACCTTCAATATTTAATTTAAATAAATTTACCAACCAAAATACATTGGAATGTGAAATTTAATAATACACTTGTAAATTTTGAATTGAGTTGAATTTTTTAAATTTAATATTTAAAGTTAATTTCAACTTTTAAAAATTAATTTACGAACCAGATTTAAAAAGAACCATATATTTTTTTAAATAATGTAATTTCGATTTCAAAAAAGAATCAAAATTTAATTTTTATTATTAAAATAAAAATCAGAATTTTGTTAAGCTTTTTTCAAAAGTTTCCAATATTTTAAAATTTCATAAATTGATTTTCATTTTGTAAAATGAGTTTTTTTAAATTTCATTTGGCACATATGACATCATATGATTGGACCACGTGTCCCAATTAGGTCAGCAATTTTATTTTTTTAGAAAAAAAGGACCAACTGCTGTTTGCTGCGTGTCTCATTGGCATGGTTGGGACAGAAAATTGGCTTGCACATGGGATGGTAGATTTTCTCAATCTGGACCAATTGCACTTATTTGCAACCAAAGACCCTAATTGGAACCACTTTGAAACTCTCACTCTGGGAGTTAACAATTTGAAACTCCCATTCTCGAAGTTTGGTTAGATTCCCTGTCTTGCGAGACTGTAATTTTTTTTGTTAACGGTCATTTTAAAAGGTTAGTGATGCATCATGCATGCTTACACTTCTTTTATTTTCCGCAGTATGATTTTAGAAGACAGATCGATTAATTACTGAACTTTAAACTACCAGAAAAATGAAAAAAAAATTTCTTAAACAACAGCCTCTATTTAAATTATGGACCAATTACATAAAC
The DNA here is from genome assembly GCA_032355605.1 of Rubia tinctorum. NCBI lineage: Eukaryota > Viridiplantae > Streptophyta > Magnoliopsida > Gentianales > Rubiaceae > Rubia > Rubia tinctorum. The sequence continues at coordinate 6,537,576 of JAULKM010000013.1, forward strand.
TTTTAACTTAAATATTGTAAAAGTAAAAACATTACACCTTTTTAAATATTGTATTTTCAATTAAAATATTATACCTTTTTATATGACATTTCTTGTATTTTCACAAAATGCATCTCATTACAATTTTAACATATAACATATATAAGTAAAATTAAAATATATTATTTTAATGAAAAAAATACAGTAAATATTATATTAAGCCCCAGAAAGTAACAATACACAAGGATGTACTTTTAACTCCTAATACTTAGCCCCAGAAAGTAACAGTGCACAAGAATGTACTTTAACAAAAGGTTCTAATTTCATTTTTGAAATTCCCTTTCACCATCTTCAGTTCTAGATCTGGTATATACACACTAGTTCAAAACATGGTTCCTCTTTCAGCCTCGCAGTTTCTGAAGTCGAGGAATAGTAAAAACAAAGGATTTTCATGAAAAGCTGATTCCTGTTATAATTTGGTTTAACAATGGTTCCCTTTATTCTGAAAAATTTTCAGACATGTTTTACTGCCGATAACTTTAATTTCATACAATAACAGACTATAAAATTTTTCTTTTTACAAACTACATGTTACGGAGAATCCAAATACACCTCACATGGAGTTCATTATTGTATGCAATCAAAGTTATTGATGGTCAAATATGACTTGAAAATTTTGCAGTCAAACAGAGCCAATGTTAGAAAACCAAAGGGAGTATAAAACTCATCACTCAAATCTGTGATTTTTGTCCAGTTTACTACTCCCTCTGTCCCAACCAAATCTGCACAAAGTCTTTTTTCTAGTCAAAGCAATCAAACTTTGACCAGATATTTGAATACACAAATGAACAATAATTTTATCGTATGAAATATGGTTAGATTCTTCGTAACATGTAGTTTCCAAATATCAAATTTTTATTTGTCGTTATTGTCTGAACCTACATATATTTACAGTCAAATACGTTTATTGGAGACTGTAAAATTTTTTTGTTTAAGTTTGGCTGAGGAGTAGTATTTTTTTAATGGTAAGTCTAAACACTATAACTGAAAATCAGGACTTCACAAGTTCACTGCTCCATTTTGTCCCCTTACTTTTCGCAAGCTAATGCTATTCACCACAAAAAGGGAAAAAAAAACACCCCCATCTAGTTGCTAAAAACTGAAAACGAATGTCATAAAGTACTGATTTCGAATCAATTCACGAATCATTAATTTCGATTTGTGAAGGCGTTTGATCAGTTCGGGGCAGTTAGTTTTGAAAAAAAAATTAATTTTTCATAAATTGTGAAACAACTGCTACGGAATGTATTTTTAATCTTAATATTGTACTCTTTAATTTAAATATTGTATGTTATAACTCATATATTAACTGTAATCGACCTGTTTTGACCCATTTATAATTTTACCTCATTTTCTTGAAAAAATTCATAAAAAATTAGTTTAATACAACATATCAACCATTAATTTATTTCATAAACAAGTTTAACATTCTTGATTTTTTTTATAAAACTGAAAATAATTTTGCAAAAATAATATACTTATTAATATATGAAATATATATTCATAATTATATAAATAAATTTTAGTAAAATTAAAAATTTTAATTGAAATATCTAAAGTATCCTAACTAAATAAAAAGAAAATAATTGTATTTTTCTTTATTAAATGAATAATATATAACTAAATATAATATAATAATCTTTTTTTAATTATGTAAAAATAAATCATAATTTTATTTATTATTTAAATATCATTACATTTAAAAAATATTTATCTTATTTAAAAATTTATAAAAAGTTATTATTTTTATATGATTTTGATCGATTTGGGTCGACTCATATCATCCAATCCGAGCCGACCCATTTGACCCAAAATTTTAGGTCAATTTGGGTCGGGACAGCTGATCCGCCCTGACCCATAACCACGCCTAAGTTTATGTGTTTGAATTTAGGTAAGTGAAATTTAATTTAAAAAGTATAAATAAAATAAGTGAATGAGAAGTATATAGTATATTGGTAATCTCAGTTTCCTAAGATCTCTAACTATTTGTGTGTGGGATTGTTGACCGTATGATCTTAGTTTCAGTACGAAACATCCTATTTAAAACCATCTTTGTTTGATTACAATTACAAAAATCACGTGGTTTTGAATGGGAAAAACAAACGTTGTCACCAGATTTTGGACTAAACTAATAAGTACGTAGCAGGCTACTAAAATTTTAAGCAAGCTAGCCTAAAACCAATGAACATTACAGGTCAAATGTACACATATTTTAAACATTTTTTTGTGTCGGATTTGTCCTGGAAACTCACTACTTTGCAGCGAATTTGACTTTTTGTGTGTGTCTCTACCAAAACACACAAAAAAAGAGAGGACAACAATGTTTTAGCCTCATCTAATCAGAAACAATTATCACCGATCTTTCTTTCTGGTAAATTTCCTCTTCTGAATGCAATAAATGTGAAAAAACCTTTTCAAGTTTATGCCTTGGATTTGGTTTTGTCTCTCTGTCTTTTACGACTCTTTCTTTCTCACCTTAACAGCAGCATTAAATCTCTACCGTGTCCTGTACTGTTTATATACTCCCCCCTTTTCTTCTTGGCCCCAGTTTCTTCCCTTATATTGCCATTTTCCTTTTGGCTGGCCTCTCTATCCAAACGGACCATAAATCATTTTTGTTGTCTTGTTTTTTTACCAACAATCTTCTATTTCATGTATTTTCTATCACATAGGGAAGATGGGAAACTGTTCATGTATTTTCTACTGTCTTGTACCAGTAAAAACGACATATTTACATTTTCACAGTCACAAATGATCGTGTTTCATCATCAATGTCTCTAGTTACGTAACAATTTCGCATAAAAATGATGCTTAAAAAAATAAAGATTATGATGAATCTAACAATATCTCACATGATATTTTTATTATATATTAATTTATATTTTGGGTCAAATTTTACAAATTGGATTTGAAAAAAGAAAATGTGTCATTTTTGCTGGAATGGAGAGAGTTTTTTTCCGGACAACGTAAAATTTCCAACTAATAGATTGTACGTTCAAGTGTGCATGTTTCTACTACTAAATCAAGTACTCGCTCTGATCTTATAATATTGGTAATCTTTTTCTTTTTAAGATGTTTTTTAATGGCACATTCTTTTTTGGTAAATTCTAAATTGTTTTCATCGATTCAACTTACTTTTTATTCTCCAAATTCAACTTTCACCACTCATTTCACTTTTTAAAATTCCTTTTATGCCATTTAGAAAGGAGACGATATTAAAAGATTGGAGGTAGTACATAACTATTCTGAATTGAGCATACTTGTGATGCTGTTTGGATATTGAAATTTTGGATTTCCTATAAATGGAGGTGTTGAACATCTTTCTGACCTAAATGTTTCCATCAAGAAAGAACATCAAAATGTGTTACTCTCTCTGTTCCAAGGCAATCTGCAAAAGAGAAAATTTCTCTGCAAATTTGACCCCGGTGAAAAGATTAAATGCCCCTCCAATCTTCTTCCTCCCTCTGATCTTCCTCCTTCGCCTCCCGTCCTCTTGCTTCCGCCTCCGTCCTCCTGTCCTCCCGCCTCCCGTCCTTCAGATCTGAATTGGTGGTGGCATCAATGGTGGTCCAATCGGTGGTGGTGTCAATGGTGCGTCAACGGTAGTGATAGAATCGAGGGGTGGCACTAAAGGAGGAGGCGAGGGGAGGCAGAGGCGGAGGTAGAGGGAGGGCGGTGGCTTTGTGGTGGAGCAAAATGAGGGAGAACGCGGAGCAAAATGTAAGAGGAAAGGGTAGGGTTTCTGGTGGGATGGGGGTGGGATTATGTAAATTTTAAGTCTCTTAAGGGTTAACATGTTTTTTAAGAATGTTAAATTTTACTTAAAGAGGATAACATGTAGATTTGCCTGAGGCAGGTAAAAAAGGTAAATGTGCAGATTCTTCTAAAACGGAGGGAGTACTTACATTTTTGGAAGTGTAGTTTAGATAGGAGTGAAATGGAAAAGTTATGGATGAAAAAAAGTTTTTTAAAATCATTCATAGATGTTGGGATCCAACCTAACTAAAAATATTTTGACTCTAGGTTGGATTGGGCTAACTAAAAATAAAAAATTACCTACCCCAGTCCAAAATTTTGGACCGCCCCGAATTGGCCTCCGGGTCAAAACACACACCTAGATGACAATGTAAAAAAAAAAAACTTATAGGATAACTGATAACACAACTCCAATACTAGAACATCATTTACTCTTCCAAAGATCTCAACATCACACCCAGCTCTTTTTCAAGAGAATGATCCTATCACAATACCATATAGTGCTACACTAGTGAAGATAACAATATAGGCTGCATTTCCTGAACTTCATGCTTCTTGCTTTGCATCTTCAGAAAATATCAACTTTCGTGCAAGATTTTCGATCATTTAAACTTCAACCATGCAGGTTATGCCGTAATCTGAGTAAATAACATCAATACCACCACATCTACCCAAGTTTAAAAAGAGGTGGGAGAGGATCCGCCAACTATATGGTTTCACCGGTAGAGATCACGCGTAGCCTGTCATGCCAACATTTGAGCCAGCACGACTTGCTTTACGAGCAGGTTGATTAATGGCCTTGGTGAAGTACATGTAGTAGTAAACATTGAGAACCATAGTAGCAACCACAAAAACTGCTCC
>JAULKM010000013.1:6554136-6571474 GCA_032355605.1 Rubia tinctorum
TTTGTTGATGGAGTTTGATAGAATTTAGATTTGTGAAATTCTAGATACAAACGAGACTGAGTAGCATTTGAAAAAAAATATTTGCTAAGTACCATTTGCTTATTATTTGTTATGGACACATTTTAATATTTATTTATTTATATATATTGAAGTGAATTTTAAGTGGATATGAATATTCAGGTGGGACGGGTACGGTGGGCATGAGGTGAGTATGGATACCCAGGTGGGTGATAAGGTGGAGTGGATTTTATGTTAAACTCCTTGGGACGAGGATGAATATTAATATCATACCCACCATGAGTGATGGGGCGGTGATGGGGCGGGGATGGGTAAAATATTTTAGGTAGGTATGGATATGGAAATATCATAACCCGTACCCAACCTGCCCCACTGCCATCCCTATTCACTACCCAAATCAGAAACACAACAAAATGAAGCTGCAGGAAAAGCAGGGAGACCATAAAGAAAAACTGAAGTCAACAACCAAAAAGGCTAAGATTCCTACCAAAACTGAGAACCATCTGGCGGAGAAAACAACGTTGGCGGCGGCGCGACGCGAAGGTGGTCGGAGAAGGAGAGGTGGCATACGATGAAAACAAGAAGGAGACGTCGGCGGTGGGGTTATTGACGGATAATAACGGCAAATAAAAAAATTGATATTTAGAAACTACTTGTTACTATGAATCCAATACTATCACAAAAAGTAATATTGTTGCTAATATATCTATTCAAATATGCGATCAAAATTTGATAGAAAATAGTATGAAATAGTAAAGTGTATAATTTAAAATGGTACAGTGAGTACATATAAGTAATAGTACATTAAAACTTGACTTTTGGAGTGGGAGAGGTATTTTTATAGGTACAAAGACTTGAATGAGTCTGTATCAACAAAATTTATGGTAAAATGGAAGAATTAAATGAGAAAATATTCATAATGGTACCCATCTTTAATTGAAATTAACAGTTTAGTACTATATTTTAAAAATTGTCCTTAAAAGATACCTACTTTGTCATTAATGTCTTGGAAAAGTATGTCTTAGTTAAAAGCGGGTACAATTATGGTACAATTTTGATCCAAATTAGGCAATGTTCTCCGAAGATTATCTGAACGGATCTGATTTTATTTTATTTTATTTGAATTGAACTAAACTGAACTAAAATAAGTGTGTTAAGAATAGTAATGTATGACTAAATTAAGCTAAACTTTGAATAATTAAATTTATAATAAACTGAATTGATTTGAATTGAACTGAAATGCATATAAATTTTGGAGAACATGGTCTTAACATAAATAAAAAATGGGTACTTTAAAGGACAAACTATAAAAGTAGATACAAACGGTAAATTTTATTTAGAAGTGAGTACCATTTGATATTTCCTTTAAATTTTAATTTTGACATTTCCTCTAAATTCAAACACTAGTAAACATGAAGGAATTTTAGTATAAATATGAGGCTTTTAGTGACATTTATTATAGAATATTTGTTTTAATGATTTTCTCCCTTTCTTCATCTAAGAAAATATTTCTTCAGATTTTTTTACTTCATTTTTATTTTATTAATTTTATAATGTTTTACTACGCTACAAAATTATCCTAATTCATATTACTTTGATTCATTATTTAATTGAAAAATTAAAATATTTAATTTAATAATAAAATATTTATATCAAATAAACACTAGATAATGTACTCAAATATTTGCAAACAACTTAATAAATAAAATTAATGAAAGTGTGACACATTAAAATAATATATGCAAGTTGTTAAATAATTTTTTTATTATAGTTTATATTTATTTAATTTTAATAATTATATCATTGTAAAAAATATTTTTATTATATATTATTATCAGAGAAATAATACTTATTAAATTTTTTATGCTACACAAATTTTTTTATGTTAATTTTTAAAATTTTAAACTCTTTTATAACAATTATATTTTATACAATTTTAAATAAAAATATTGTCAATGAAAGAAATTAAATATAGAACTCGAGTTATATAAATACGTACATATGTAATCGGACTAGAATAATTATAATAAAGTTAATTAAAATATAATAATTATATATTACAATCTATTTTAACTTATATTATATATATTGACTATAACAAATTGGATAGAAGAATAATTAAAATAACTGATAAATAATGTAAAACAAATAATGAAAAATAGAAATTGGAGAATGAAAAAAATTCAAAACTAATAAAAATATCTGAAACCCGACTATTGCAGGTTATCTATGGTGCACGTATATTGCTCTTACCCCTAAGAAATATGTCAATGCTCCATTTTAGATGGTATTTTATTACTTTTGAAACTCTTACCCGGATTAGTTCTATATTTGTTTAACACACAATGAGCACCATTTATAAAAAAAATAAACATAGAACTGGTGTTTGTCATAGTATTGAGAAGGAAAAAAAGAAGGAAAATCTCGGCTATAGATTCCTCATCTTTACTGTTATCACATCCACATACTTTAGAGACAAGAGTGAAAAGGTAAAAGGTGGAGTTTGTCGAGAAGGTAAAAACGGTACCTTTATAAGAATAAAAATGTTATGATGAAAAAATGTTACACTATGACTAAATATCAATGCTCTAATTTAATATGACCAGAAGATGAACGTGACTAGATACGAGTGCTTCGTATATGAATGAATGACTACATACCAATGCTCCCAACATTGCACTGAAATTTATTTATTTTTGATGGAAAAATTCATACTCTATTGAGTGGTTATGAGCTACGCAGATTTTAATATACGATTCAATACCCAATTTTAAAACTTCAATCCCGCATTCTTAAAATAAAAACAAAATAACTATTCCCTCTATCCCATTTTACAATTTATTGATGTTTGATTAATTTTTATACTGTTAACCTCAGTTTTATATTTTATTTGAATCACAACATTTTATAACACCAAACAAATAATATAATGACCAATTAGCTAGACAATCAAATCAAATTAACCAAATCAAACAACTAAAAATAATTTGAGACGCAAAACCTATATTTTTGGATAATGTATGCTAGTAGCGGATTCAGAAAGTTTTTGTGAGGGGCTCTTAAATTAATTTTTTATAAAATAATATTCAATAAAAGTAAATTTATTCAATCTGATGGGGTTCAAGGGTAAATTTTAAAAAATTGGTAGCCTTAGAAAATTCCTGACAGGGGCTGAAGGATAGTTTTCATAAATTAATCCCCTTGAAATATAATGAAATACAATGAAAAAAAATGAAAAAAACACAAAAGTGATCCTATATTTTTGTGAATGTGTCGAAACAACCCCGAATTCTTCAAAGGTGATAAACAATTTTAAGTGTTAGTTGAATATACTGAATCAACACTAAATATTCGTTGAATGTTACTACTCCCTTAGTCCCAATTTAAATTTCTCAATTGGGTTTTTTATACTATTTTTCAATATCAAAGTTTGACCTGAATATATATATGAGCAACGATATTATTATATGTGATATTGATTAATTTGTCGTAACATGTAGTTTCTAAATATCAACCTTTTATTTGCCGTTGTTATACCTAAGTTAACATATTAATAGTCAAACATGTTTTTTATTAACGTGATAATTAATGATTGTTGTGCAATTTAAATTGGGACGAATGCAGTATTATATCTAGCTGATGCAAAAAGTTATGTTGAAATCCTCGAATCATTGTGACACTCTCACGAGTCTAGAATACTTTTAAAGAATTTGAAATTGTTTTAACACTTTAAAAAAATATATAGAATCATTTTCAAACACTTCTCAAACAAATAATATCACCGCCCTTGCCATGCAAAAGAAGCCAAATGAAACGCCACGTGATTGGCCACCTCTGCAATTCGCCATCGCGTCACCAATAGCATGCAAAACACACAATCTCCGTTCACACACAGCCGAAATATACGTATATACTTATGGAAATCTGCGATTCTTCAGGATAGATTCCACTGCATTCACTACCCAAATTGGGAACACAACAAAATGAAGCGGCAGGAAAAGCAGGGAGACCATGAAGAAAAACTGAAGCCAACAACCAAAAAGGCTAAGATTCCTACCAAAACTGAGAACCAGCCGGCGGAGAAAAACAACGTTGACGGCGGCGCGAAGGTGGTCGGAGAAGGAGAGAAGGCAGGCGATGAAAACAAGAAGGAGACGCCGGCGGCGGGGTTATTGACGGAGTCGTGTTGTTGGGACGTGGATGAGAACTGGCCTTGCTACTGCTTGTTCTGCGCGGCGGTGGAGCAGATCTCGTGGGGGACTTCTTGGTGGAGCACGGCGGAGCTGATGGGCGGTGGTGGCAGCGCAGTTCAGGATCACCGAAGTGCGTTCAGTTCATGTGATGATGCTCTGTGGGACGATTGCATCTGGGATTTGAAGGAATTCAACGAGGACGACTTCAATTAATTCTCCCTCACGAGCTTAATGTTTTTGCGTTTTGGTGCGTGCTTTTATGTTTGCTTTGCAATTAAGGGTGTTTAACGTACGAGTCGAAGCAGATAGACTCTTTCATATATTTTTGCCTTTTGAAGTGTGTGTTTTGAGTTGCTATAAATGGTACGTTTCATTCAATTGGGTCCGCCCTGCACTTCATGGACTCCGGCCACCGGTGTTTTAAGTTGTGAGTAAGAACAAGACCTATTTCCTTTAAAATAAAACCCATAATTAACTGTGGGCAGAGCTTTTCATAGGTTCCCCAAACCTTCTGAATGAACTGGGTTATATCTAGTTCGAAATGATTACTTGTGAACAGAGGAAGTTGTATTGTAAATCCCTTGGTATGCGATATAATGCAAAACCCACAAATAATTGTGTCTGTGTGTATTCATATATCATATATAGTAAGTACAAATGGTATACAAGATAGAATCAAATATGAAAAAAGATATGTACAAAACCTAATCAGAAAGAGTTTTCCTTTCTCAACCTGATTCTAATTCATCAATTATTCTATTACCCCCCCTCAAGCGAAGCGTGAGACTAGTCGCAACGCAAAACTTGGACCGTAAGAACTCAAATTGAGGACGGGGTAAACCCTTTGTAAATATGTCAGTAAGCCGTTGATCTGTAGGAACATGAGTAATGTTAATCTTGCCAGAAGACACCATCTCACGCAAAAAATGATAGTTAATATCAATGTGCTTGACTCTCTTGTGCGAAACTGGATTCTGAGCAAGAAAGAGAGCACTATTATTATCACACAGCAAAATAGGTGGTGCACGGGAAGAAACACGCAAATCCCGAAGTACATTCATCAACCAAACTAGCTCCGCAGTAGTATTGGCCATAGCCCGGTATTCTGATTTTGAACTTGAACGAGAGATCGTAGGTTATTTCTTCGCATTCCATGAAACCGGATTACCAACACGAAAAATGGTGTAACCGTAAGTAGACCTAAGAGTCTCAATATAACGAGCCCAATTAGCATCAAAATAACCCAAGATTGGGAAAGCGGAAGAATTCTTGCGAAACTGAAGACCATAATGCATAGACGCATAGTACCACGAACATAACGCAAAATTCGAGTAACAGCTTGGTAAGGATCATCAGTAGGTTCCGACATACACTGACTGACCGTGCTCACAACATAAGAAATATTGGGATGCGTAATTGACAAATATTGTAGTGCTCCAACCAAAGAACGATAAAGTTTGGGATTTCCGAATGACTTGTCAATAGCACTTGAAAGCTGCGAAAAAGACACAAATTGAATAGAAACCGGTGCCAAATTCTACATGTCAGCACGCAATAAAATATCCTTGGAATACCGTGATTGCCCAAGAAATAAGCCATCAAAATTACTAACAACCTCCCCAGGAAATATTGTAAAGTGCCAAGATCGGTAATCTTAAACCCGATCAATAAACTTCAGAATGAGATGACCAACATTCCCAGTGAGAATAATGTCATCAACATAAACAAGCAAATATAGTGAAGAGGCACCATGTGAGAAAACAAATAAGGAGGTATCTGCAGAACTGCACAAAAAAACCCAGCCAACCAAAAAGGTACTAAAACATTGAAACCAAGCACGAGACACTTGTTTCAACCCATAAATGACATTGTGTAGACGACAAACATGATCAAGACACATGGGATATTTATGACCAACATGCTGCTCCATGTAAACCGGAGAATCAAGAATGCCATTTTAAACGGAATTTTTAACATCAAGCTGTCTCAAGGGCCAATTTCTGGTGATAGCTATGGATAAAACAGTACGAACAATGGATGCCTTCACAATTGGACTAAAAGTATGGTCATAATCAAAACCAGGTAACTATGAAGACCTTGAGCAACTAACCTGGCCTTGTGTCGAGCAAGTGAACCATTATAGTTGTACTTCAAACGATACACCCATTTTGATCCAACAATATTAACATTGGGAGGACGTGGAACCAACTCCCATGTCTGTTGAGTGCGAAGAGCAACCATTTCAGAATCCATAGCAACAACCCAGTTCAGATCCTTGACCGCAGAACGACGACTACGAGACTCCGTCTTTGCAAATAAAGCACTCAGTAAACCAGAAATATCATAATAAGAAAAATCCATGTACCTTAAAGAACCAGTTCAAGAACGAATGGCCATCAGATACCGGGAAGAGGGAACTAAAGTTGGGGAAGGCACGAAACCCGAGGTCGGTGGTATGGAAACCGAGATAATTTTGGGATCGGCGGTCGGCAAAACTGGTGATGAAATTAGAGACACTGGGCTCGGCGGATCTGCGGGCTGTGCCAGAGATGGCACCATCATCGGCGCGTGTGGACGACGCGCGGGTGGTGATGACGGCGCGTGAAGGTCACACGCGGCCAGCGTGGCCAAAAAGGGGTTCATCGATTATGGGGATGTTGCTGGAGGTGCTAACTGCCGCCAAACCTGAAGCTGGTCACCCTGATGCAGACGAACAAAATTTTCTGAAGAACCCGGAGCCTCCAGTGAAATATGAAATTTTAAATTCTCCAAAATAATGGGTGATTCCGAAGAGGAGGATGACTCAAACACTTCTGATGGAACTGAAGATGACTCTAAAAAATATGAAACATCCAATGATGAAGAATTCGTACCAGTACCAGTACGAGAACCCAGAAAAAAAGTCTCATCAAAACGAGCATGAAGAGTGATGTATTCTCTCTAAGTGAGAGGACCAAGACATCGATAACCCTTGCACTATGAACTGTATCCCAAAAATATGCATGACATACTCCGGGGAGCCAACTTGTGTGTAGAATAAGGCCTCTAGTAGGGGAAAACACGGCAACAAAAAGCATGAAAGTTGGAGTAGTCAGGCGGGGTGCCAAAAATAATGGATTAAGGAAACTTACCAGATAATATCGGAGTGGGCAGTCTTTTAATGATATAGACTTCTATTGGAAAAGAATCATACCAGAATGAATGATGAAGGCCAGAATGATATAGCATCAACAAACCAGTCTCAGTAATATGACAATGCTTCCTCTCTCCACGGACATTTTGCTCTGGAGTATAAGGACATGAAGGCTGATGATGAATGTCCTTGGATGCAAAATGAGTTCGCATGCGATAATTCACAAACTCAGTTCCACCATCACTCTGAAAAACTTTAATGGTGGCAGACAACCGATTCTCAACAAAGGCCTTAAATTGCATATAGACCTTCACAAAAGAAGACTTACGTCGGAGAGAATGTAACCAAGTAAACCAAGAGTGATCATCAATAAAAATGACACAATAAAGGTACCCGGCACGAGAGACAACATGTGAGGGTCCACATAGGCCACAATGAACTAAATCAAGTATATGTGGTGCGTGTTTTAAATTATCATTGAAAGAAAGACGCTTGCCTTTATCCACTTCACAAGAAGTACATAAATGAGGCTTAGGCAGCAAACTAGTAACTGACAAACTACTAGTTTTATTTAAAGATGAAACTACAGAAAAAGGAACATGTCATAACCGACTATGTCATAGGTCAAATGAAGCCTTGGCTTTATTTGAATTAACAAAAGAAACTAAAGCAGCACCACTATAATCTAAAACGTAGAGACCTCTCTCACTGTGTCCTAGGCCCACAAGCTCTTTGGTAACCTTGTTCTGAATAGTGAAAGAAGTGCCATCAAAACAATTACAGCATTTAGATCCCTTGTTAACTTGGAAATAGACAATAAATTCTTGGTGACATTTGGAACAACCAAGACTTCAGATAAAGTGAGGAAATTAAAAATCCGAGAATTGCCAGCATGGAAAATATTCAAAAAAGAACCATTCCCAAAATAAACACGACGATTATTGTTATAAAGAGCAACGCCATCCAGATTGGAAGCAGAGCCAGTCATATGATTGGTAGCACCAGAATCTATATATCAATCAGGGGTGACATTCAATTGCTGATGGTGTGGTTGAGTTGTATTTGCGAAGTTTGCAACATCATCGTGATAAGATGACCGGGGTGATGACACCACTGGCAAACATATGTGGGTTGCCCGACCTAAGGAGGGGCGTTACCTATGGCCCGCGATGGGTTGCGGCCACGGCGGCACTCATGGCCGCCCCTCCCTCGGCCAAAATTGCGGCCTCCCCTGTTACGATTAGCCTATCTAGATCCCAGTTGAGAAGCAGCAAGGGCAGATGGTGGTGATCCAGGTATAAACGAGCGAGCTTTGAGTGAAAATTCTAATGCCTTAGCATCATCCACAATGGTGTACAAAGGAGGTAAATGATCTTTCACCACTTGAGCAGAAGAAAACTGGGAAATTTTATCATTCAAGCCACGACAAAACATAACAACAATATCCTCATCATTAAGAGGATAACCAAGAACATCTTTAAAATGAGCAAAATATTCTTGGACAGATTGATCATCTTGACGAACTCTATATAAACAATCATAAGTATAAAGACGAAGAGCTCGAGAATTATTCTGATATTTAGTGTCCCATACCTGAGCAGCAGTGACCATACCGTCAACTGCCGGCATGGTAGAAAGAGTTAGGGATGAAAAAATAGCAGATTGAGCTAGCTGATCTGTCTGAATCCAAGCCTCATGAGCATCAGCATCTTCAGGAGCCTTATCATCGGATTCATTGGAGGACGAACTCGCAGGTGCATCAGGACACTTAATCGAGCCATCGACATAGCCAATTAATTTGACAGTTTGTAAAACTGACAAAACCTGAGTACGTCAGTGAGAGTAGTTGGAACCATCAAGCTTGATTGTGATGCAGTTGATCAACGAAGGAAGCGTAATGGTCATCATCGGGAACAGATCCAAACAAAAAAAAGTCAAATCGCACCAAACACAAAGCAAGCTTGTGAATGGCAGAGGACGACTGATTTAACCGTTGTACAAGGACGAAGCAGCAGGTGCGGCACATGATCACAGGCAGCGGCGCATGAAGGTCACAACGGTAGCGCGTGGGATTCGGCGAGATGTTGAGTGGCAGCGCTTTTGGCAAAAAAAATTCAGATGGGCAGGGTGTGCGGCGGCGGTGGAAATCGGCGGTGGAGGCGGGTGGGGACGGCTGGCGATCGGAAAACACGGAGAGAAAAAGATGATTTTTTTTGGTAAAAACTAGAGAATATTTAGAGAGTACTGATGGATACCATGATAGAATGTAAAACCCAAAAATAATTGGGTTTTGTGTATTTATATATATAGTGAGTACAAAGGGTATACAAGGTAGAATCATATATGGAAAATGATATATACAAAACCTAATCAGAAATATTTTTCATTTCTTAACCCGAGTCTAATTCATCAACTAGTATGTAATTCTAATGAAGGACTTCAATCTTTGTATGAGTCCATCTTAGTGCGGTGGAGAAATTTTTATAAGTGGCGCTACAGTAATCGGGTGTGGATGCAAATAGTGGCTGAATGCGTTCTCAGGATTGTCTTTTCCCCCCCTGAAAAATAGAAGACGCATTCGATGAATGCATCCTAAGAATTGTCATTTTTAAAAAAATTATCTAACCAAAATTATATTAATCAATTAACGACATTAGATTAGATGAATGACTAACATTTGGTGTAAGAAAATGGTGTTAAAATAAGCGTGTCAATTAAACCCTTCCCTATATATAGATTCCTAGGGTATGACATCTTCACCAGGGGTCTCTCTCATCCGTTATTTGAGTCCTTTAGATCCAAGTTTTGCGCCTCTGGGCATTCGACGCTTTGCTTGAGGGGGTGTTAAAATCAGTCAATTAGATGTTTAGTTATAGATTTGACCACTACTACAAACTAAGGTTAATGTAACACTTTCCTTGCAACACTTATTTAAAATGTTATGATAGCTTATAAAGTGTTACTTAAACTTTTGAAAAGTGTTACATAAATATTGAAAAGTGTTACCTTAATTTTAAAAAGTGTTACGTTAGGTCTAATGTAACATCACCTATGGTAATACTTGCAAAAGTGTTACTTTAAGTGATATTGTAACACTTTGAACCTATTGTAATCCCTCTGTCCCATTTCAAACTGCAATTTAACTATTCATTTAGTAAAAAATTATCAACTTTGACCACAAAGTTGAATTGGTGTAAAAATATAAATACTACTGTGTGATACCTTATTAGTTTGTTATAACATATATTTTTAAAATATCAAATTTTCATGAGTTTTAATTATCTTTACTTAAAAAATTAAGGATCAAATATTTTTCAAGTCAACTGTTAAAAGTCAAAGTGTGCATCTTGAAATGGGACGGAGGGAGTAACACTTTTACTAGTATGACCTTAGGCGATGTTACATTAGATCTAATGTAACACTTTTTAAAGGTTTAAGTAACACTTTATAAGTTATTGTAACATTTTAAATAAATGTTGCAAAGAAAGTGTTGCTATAGCTTTAATTTGTAATGGTGGACTGATGACTAAATTAGAGTTAGTTCAGCACTATGATTCCTTATGTAATTCTAATCTATTAATTATTTTCAGCAATATAGAATTAATCAAGGGAAATCATTCTTTCAGTTAAGTTGCCATTTTGGCAAGGATGTTTTTTTTTTTTGCACTCTTCTATTATTGCCATTATAAGGAGGGACAAGAATAAACTCCCATTATACCCCTAACCTAAACCTTTATTTACAACTTAAAAGCAACCCATCCTTCTCCCTAATTGTTGCACTAATTAACCGGGGCCATCTTTATTGTCTCTTGGCCCAGACTGAATTTTATAATCTATCCTATCCCTTCCCTATATATTTTGTATAAATTGAATAATATAGTTTAAAAAATATAAACTGAATAATATTATTTTTAAAAATATGTGACCATTTTGTAAAATTAATTCTAGGAACTATAAATAGTGTTTGGTTCTTTGTATTAATAAATAGATCACAAAAAGATTTTTTAAATACTCAAGAGGACTAGAATAAGGTGACCCAGTTTCACCTTTCCTCTTCAACCTAATAACTGAATTCTTAACCAAAAAAATTACTCAAACACCATAGTTGGACAGGTTCAGAGTTGAAGAATATTTACGGGGTAATAATTGTGTGTTTGTATTCATGCTCTTGGGTACATTATTTAGTAGTACAAAGGACCTATACCAGAATTGGAAATGAATTCTAATAAGGACCTATACCAAACTAGAAAAGGAAATCTAATCTAATTACAATTTACATAATATTACAATTCCTTAATAGAATTGAAGTTGTGGAAATGATGAAGGTTCCTGCTCGGTGTCTACAGAATGATTTCAGGAGAAGGCCTTCAATTTCGGATGTGATACGGGTCTTGGAGGGAACAATGGAAATCGAAAGGGACCTGGATTATGAGTTTTATAACTTCCTTGTGCCTCCAATGAAAAAACTACTAGTTGCAGGTCAAGCTGAGGATATTGTTGCTGTTCTTACAACTCATTTTTCATCAGTTTTATCAGGTCCAAGGTAATGTCGTTTTTCTACTGCTGCTAAAACTCATGAATGAGAGTGACTAAATTGTAATTTATGCTTCTTCCTTGTATCCGAATTTCGTAATAAAGGTCGGATACCACTTTGTTGTTGGGAGGGAATAGCTCTGATACCACTTTGTTGAGAGAAATCTATAAATGGTTGAAGAAGGGTTTGGAAAATTTTGGGAGAGAATGGAGAATTTGGAGGAAGAGGCTATTTGTATAAGGAGAAGGTTTCTATTATTTTGGATTGATTGAAACTCTACTACATCACTCTTATTATACTAGTGGCGTCACCCAATTAATGACTAAGATCTTGTCATCCAAACTCTAATTTAATGGTTACAATTAGCTCTCTAAAATACTCTCTACATCTATCCTAATCTATACATTATGGGGATCTTTTAAATTTCCTCTAGACATTCCATGCTTCTTAATGCTTTTTTGGACTTCTCCTATAGATAATAGGCCACTAAGAAGTCATTTGGGCAAATCCAAAACCAAATTTACTTTTCTAACAGCCTCCCTTAAACTTGATTTTCCACTCCAAGCAAACTCCTCATCCTAATGAAATCATCGCGCTTCTGGTGAAAATATATACCATTTGATCGGCCGTTTTTGCATACTCCACTTGTACGTCTCCTCTGGTGATGCACTCTCTAGTGTAGTGATGTTGCATGTCAGTGTGTTTACTTTGATCATGAAAAGCTGGATTTTTACCTTAAGTTTTTGGTATTTTTCATCCAGAAGATTTTTTATTGGCTTCTTTTGTTGAAACATAATCATATTTGCACATTTCTTTCTTTTGAATATCTGCTTCAAGTCAATTGCCCCGTGCCATCTTGGAATTGAAGTCAACTCCCACGCGTGTTTCTTCTTGAACTTGGAGTCTTTACCCCACTTCTACTTTTCCCTTCCTTTGCATTCTCAGCAACTATGTCACTAAAATATTCTCGTTAATTGTGTAGCTTGTTCTCCTCCCAAGCCTTCTTAAATTTGGCTGACAAAACATTACTAATTTTCTCTAACCCCTCTTGTGTTGATGTGATCGCATTGTAGAATATCAACTCTCTTAGCACTGACCTTATTTCGTGCACCAGAAACATCATATGTGCAAGTTAATCCAAGCAAGGTTCTTAAAGATATGTTTGCCTCTTGCTCATCAAGAACTTAATAAAAAAAAGTCATATCCAACCTGTTTATTTGTTATTTGTGAAGATCAATAACATCTGGCGTGTTAACAACAGTGGGATTGCTTGAAAGGCCATTCATGGACTGAATACCACCCTTCAATGGTTCTTCCTCCATTTGATTCTCTTGTTCTTATCCTCATTTTTCTTCTTCTTTATCTTCTTCTTTTTATTGTGGGATAGTTGGCTCCTCTCTTTATTAATTTACTACAATAATTTCTTCTTCCAGTTGCGGAAACAAATTGTATCCTCCTTGTGTGAGCTCCAATCCCATTCCCTTTCTTTATCAACTACTTCTTTGGAGGAAAAACGTAGAACACCATCTTCTTGGCTTGTTTGTTCAATATAGTTGGCATTCTCACAAACTCTTTTATTTCTTGGAGCTCTGCATTTTGAGGCACAGTGCCCAAACCTCTCACAGTAGTAGCTAGTCTCCATTTACCATGACTTCCGAGTGAGTCTTTTCCTTTGTGGTTGTTATTTTACCTCCAACATTAAATGTATCCACGTCCACATCCACGATCTTGCACTCGATCATATCATTCTCTTTGTTGGCTCCCACCATCTTCTCCCTTTATTGGATAAGTATGCATCTTGAATGCCCGCTCCACGACTTTCTCCTCATTCTTCTTCTTTTCTTCATAAGCTTGCAATGAGCCGAGAAGTTTCTCTACTGCCATGGCCTCCAAGTCTTTTGTTTCCTTAATGATAATAACACTGTGCTAGAAATTTGGATCTAAAAATCTATGAACTTTCCCCACAATTCTCACATCCTCCAACTTTTCACCCTTTCTTTTGAGGTTATTAGCAACCACCAAAACGCTTGAAACAATAATCGGAGACCAATTCACCCACCTTCATATGCAACATCTCAAACTCTCCTCTTAGAGTTTGAAGACGTACCATATGTACTTGATCGGCTCCCATGTGCAATACTTAAAGCTTCTCTCATGCTTGATTTCTTGTCTTTGCTCAGGAGATCTTTTAGAAAGTTTCTTCATCCATCCCTTGATAGATTAGATAGAGAACATTTTTGTCTCTGATGAGACATCAATGCATGTATTTTCTGAAGCATTTAACATCTTTTTTTTGTTATCTTTTTGTTAGAAGATTTATAGATTTAGGGAGGTTTACATCACAAGGGGTTTAGATAATCGTTTTCGATTTTCGTATATAAATCCTTCATTTTGTAAACCAATTTTGAGTCTAATGGATTTTTGGTTGTTACGAGTATCTACATTCCTTTTTGTGTGCTTAATTCGTAGATTGCTCGTAAGCACTTCGGAGTATTGTAGTGATGGGCATTCAAAGGATGGTAGAATATTGAAAGCCATGAGTCAAAACGTGGTAGAAGATAGAAGGGTCGAAGAAGGAAGACAAAGAAGTAGATTAATTGTGATCCGAAAGTTTGAACTGATTTCTGGGAATGATACGAGAAGAACCAGACCCCAAGGGTGGTACCATTGGATTATTCTTCTTGAGAACTATAAAATCAACTATAAGAACTACCAAAACAGATCAACGGTTCACCCGTGGGAAGCAAAACAAGAAGCCGCGAACTGCAGCTCGCCTGTGTGAACGACGCCATTTCCTGCATGATCGACGCCATTTCCTGCATGATCGACGCCATTTTCGGCCCGGCGAAGCATGGTGCAATTTTCATTTTTGTCTTTATTTTATTCTCTCTTGTACTATAGGAGCAATTTGTGGCCACCCACTTCATATCCTCTTTATCTTGGTCGACTTTCCCCTCTTTAGAACCCTAGTTCTTAATTTTCTTTTCATCTTTTTCATCTTTACTTTGTATGATTATGCTTGGAATTTATAATATAACTATTATTAGCTAAATTCATCACTTGGGAGCAATTGATTTGAGCTTCCAAACTCATGTAGTAAGAACCTCTATTTCACTCTTTCTTTAAGCATTTTTTATTTACCATTTATTGTATTCTTAAAGTTGAGTTTTGCTTCATTTATGCATTGGGTTTTTTGAGAATATGAAGTGTTTGTATGATTAAGTGTTAGAAGGTTAGAGATGTGCACAATTTCTTAGATCTTTGACATGAAAATCCAAGAACATGGAATTAGAGTTTCTTGTTGTGTAATGTGAGGTTTATCTTGCTAGATGAGTATGTTAATGTGGATTGTTATCATATTTATCAAAAGGCAGAACTAAAATGTTGAATGTTAAATATTGATTGTTCTAGGTTTAATATAATAAATATTTTGTTTGGTTAAATGGCTAGGCATTTGGTAGGATTCTTGTAGTTGTTATCGAATTTATGGTTCTTCGTGTATGATGTCATTGATGAAATACCATTTGGGCGTTGATTGTCTAAAGTGATCATTAATGAGGTTTGCAAATGGTCGTTGATCGTCTTTGTGAATTACTATTAAGAACAAATGAATACTGATCTTCAAAATGGAAGTGATAGCATTCCCCATAGGTAATGAACATGATAGAATGAGTGAATGATTCTATGATCTATAAGAGGTTTGGAAGTAGAAATCAATTGCCCCCAATGCTTTGACATTTGTAGTTTTTATTCTTTTTTTCTTTGTCTGTTGCATGATTAACATAGTTACTTTACTTTGCTAGTGGTTTTGTTTTTACTTTCAGGAAAAACCAACCAACCAACCCCCCCCCCCCCCATGTATATATGTATATGTGTGTGTATATATTTATAAGTATATATACGTATATGTATATGTATGCGTATGTGTGTTTGTATACATTTATATAGGCTTATATCCACCTTATATGCATGAACCCTTAAGAAAATTCCTCTTCCTCGTGGACGACCCTGATTTGCCTTTATCTACATAATTGTATTTAGTAAGCATTTAGGGCTTATAAATTGTAACTTTGAGAGGTACGGCAACAAACACCCAAATTCCGGAGCCGTTGCCGTGGAAGAGACTTTTATTTTTAAGTGTTTGGGCATATTTCGTTGAATATTTGCTAGTTATTTTTATTTGAATTTTGTTTGAGTTTGTTCTGTGTTTGGAGACGTATTGCCTTTGTCCTTGGTTTATGGTACATACTCGTTCCAAGAACCGAGAACCTTTGAACTATGACCCAAATTCTTTATTCTTCTTTATTTTTTATTTTTTTCGAAGTAGGTATTGCTTGAGTTCTTGGTTAAATTTTACCGAGAATCTTTGCAATATGATTCAAAAATTTGTAATTTTTTTTAAAAAAAATGGAAGATCTCACCTTAAGGGAACTCATGATGAGAAGAGAGGGCCAACGAGCAAGGTTTTATAGGATTTGTCATTCCGGCCATCCTACCGTGTCTTGCTATTGGTTGAGATAGGAGCAGTACGAGGAGGAAAGAATCATTGGCTTCCAAAACCATGAGTATTATGAATAGTGCTATCAAGAGGTTGGATACACTATTCCAAGTTGAACTCGAAGATACGGTAGTGAGGTCACCTTGAGAAATGAATTTGAGTTCCAAGGGGATAAGGAGTTAGTTGTTGAAGACATAGAAGTTGAGGAAGAGGTGATTGTGCTACATTCATTATTCTTGTCATCATCACCCCTACCCACACTAAATGAACCAATCCCACCATTTTCGGAATTCTTGAAGGAGACAATAGGGAAGCCAAGTGATTATGCCAAGCTTCCAAACCACCCATCTCCTTTAAGACCAACTTCACCTCAACAAAATCTTCCTCTTGGAAGATTTATACCCCCACCTCTCTACTTTTGGATACTCATGGTAAAGGGTTCAAACCTTCACCATATGGATAACATTAGGGTCGTGCTGATGACCTTAAATATACGGAGCTTCTTGGGAGGTAACTCGAGCTTTTAAGTTAGGCTTGGGTTTTCCTTTCTTGAATTTTTTTTCTCAACCATGTCCTCAAACTCTTACCCAAATCACACAAATACCACCACAATCCAACACCAAAACAACCATCTAGGAGTACCATCGTTGCTTTTTGCGGGTGTTGATCTAGACTTGCATGGTTATGGATTTCTAGTGGATGGGTCGAAGTTATATAGTAGGCAGACTTCGAGAACGTGGAGGAGAAAACATTCATTGAGGAGTGAGCATTGCTACCACTGGGAAGGACCTTTTTAAGGGCTTAGTTGTGAGTTTTTTCTTTCTCCCTTATTTCTTTATCTCGTCTTTTGGTTCACATTGAGGACAATATGTGTTTCAAGTGTGGGGGAAGAGAAATATATCTCATTGTATTGTATTTTAGTGTGCACAGTCTCCACTTTGATTTGTTTTGTTTGAAAAAAA
>JAULKM010000013.1:6575040-6617932 GCA_032355605.1 Rubia tinctorum
CAGCATGAGACAGACGGAAAGGCCTACTATACGTTTGAGTTCGTCGCAAAAGCTCCAAACTTTACTCGGCATGCTCTCACATCAGTTTGTATTGGAAATGGTACAGACAATTAAGCATCTACTTATCTTTTTAAGTTATTCAGCTTTGTCAACATTGTTGGATGTGGCAGCTAGAGTACTTAGGATAACTACCCCGTGTGCTCCCAAAACATCAGCTTAGGTTGAGAGACTTTTGATAAATTAGGCTATAGAAGTACAACTCTTTTGATAAATTATGCTTGTGACTTGGTAGCTGGTTATTAGTGTCCTTGTCGACTGAGCTAAACCTCTCATTAAGAGTTTCTTTCATTAGTTTTTCTGAAATGGCGAAAATTTCCTGCCTTTGTTCTTCACAAATAACACAGTTCAAATCGTATGGAATCCAATCCGACTCATGTTTTCATTGCTAAAAATGCAGGAAGGTTTTACACGTTGACTACAGGAGCAAATGAAAGAAGGTGGAACAAGATGAAGGACAGATTACACGAAGTGGTCGATTCCTTCCAAATTTTCAAGGTCTAAGTTGGCATTGCACATGAAATTTTCTTGATGGATTCGTCGCTCATTTTGTACTGAAAATACTGTTTATTCCGTATAGATATACTCTGACGCCATGAAAACCGAATTATTTTCTTCTTTTTTAGACCGAATGCAATCAATCTGTATATACGCACGAATTTCTTTGTTCAAAGTGTTTCTGATTGTACTACGAATCCAGTCCCTCTCATAATCCTAATGCCGCCCAGTTGAGCATTCTGGCATGCTTCAAGTTTTGGGTTTTAACACCGCCAGTAGATGCAGTGATGCTAACATGAAGCAAGGCTTTGGTATTGTTTCTTTTACACCTTTCAATTCTGATAAAGAAATATGGATTACTTTCAACTACTTCATTTTACTCTTTCTTCTATCAATTTAATTTCTTACACCCATTTTTCATTTCATTAATCCTTAGGCCCAAAGAAAATGTGCTATAAAATATATATTTTATAAAGAGTTATATGATGATTAGATCATTCCTTATTAAGCTAAATTATTATGATGATTTAGAGAGGCAATCTAATTGACATGTACACCCTTGATAGTTTGACCAACGAGTTTTAGTTATATTTTCTCTTAAATTGCAACCAAATCTTTAAATGATAAACTAATCTGAACAGATTTTTTTTAAAAAAAACAGGGCCTTAGAGTAGCGAAATCATAATGCACCTTTTACATGGGATTTTCTTTTTCTGAATATCATAATGCACCTTTTAATTTTGACCAATCTCCTTCATATTTTCTTAGTTTTAACGATAACATCTTACTGTTTTTCATAATTCCAGGAGGTGAAAAAAGTTGGAATACTGCAAATCTCCTACCCACTTGGACCATACCACAAAAAGCTTTGTAAGAATCAACACACTTTTACCCCATTGATTCCATTGGGAAACAGCTGATTCAAGGCTCTACATTCTGAAGATAAAAAGCAAATGAAAGTGAGCAAGATTCCAAAAGTTGTGAACATTGTTTTTTTTTACATCTATTTCCAAATTGACAACATCTCATCTCAGAGTCAGAATATCAGGGGAAAAAAAACTTCAGGCAGATGAGGGGTCAGCTGACTCGGCTGCTGCTGCGGCTGCTGCTGCTCTTTTCTTAGCAAAATATTCATCGGCACGAGCAATATTCTTGGCGACTGATGGCTTCACCCACTTCTTTCGGCCTGGAAGAACCGTTAGAGAGCAACCAGAGGCTTCGAGCTTTTCTTTAGCTTGTGCGGAAAAGGCACGGGCTTTGAAGTTTAGCTTCACACTGAGCTCTCCATCGCCTAGTATCTGAAAACAAAGATATGTATTCTTAAAGTTGAATAAAGTGACCCTAGCTTTGACATATGTTACATGAATTCTCGTACAAGTGGTTTAAGTGGCTGAAGTGCTAGTGTCTGTTGACTTAACTTTCTAATTGCTTTAAACATCAAGCAGACAGGCAAATCGCATCCAGAGCTCAAGAATATTTCATTTCATCCAATATTATTATTAAAATGAGTACATCAATTTTTAAGAAGATAAAAGTAGACAAAAGTAGAGTTTTGAAACAGTCATCTGAATGCTCATTAACTCCTTTTCTCAAGCATGTGAAATGCATGATTATAAGAAAGGTTTATGACAACGGAAGTGTTAAGTAAAGAAATATTAAACAGACCAGTCCTCTAGAATACAATATGTTGCCAATATCATCAGAATGATCGTGGATGATCAAGTACCTCACTTCCAAAAGGAAAATAAACACCAGACCAGAAAAAACCAAACAAATTAGATGATAGTTGTAAGTCCTAAAAATTAAACTCCTGTGCATGTTGAAGAGAATGGTGGTGGCAGTTGGAACATGCGAGTACATGTATGTCTGTTTCTTTGTATTGTTTTTTTTCATATAATTTGCTAACGAATGTTTAACGTTCAATTTAAGTAAGGCTTCATATATCTGATATTTTGTGTTACTGGCCAAATTCTGATAGACATGTTTTTATTACCTTAAGAGGAAGTTTTCTTTCTCTACCAGATGGATTGATCAAACCTTTCGCCTTCAGCGACTCCAAAGACACCTCTTCCCCCTCTTGAAATCCAGCTTCTTCTATGTGTTTCAAATTAACTGGTAGATACTTTGGTAATCCCGCATGCATACCTTTATTTACGTCAAATAAACGAACTTCAGAATGCTAAAATAGAAGTAGAACAGGCTAAATAGAAGTAGAATAAATAAGCATTTCATATCTGATTACTTTGATCCTAAGAGGCAAAGGAACTAAATGGCATAGCAAACATTCCCAAGGCCTAATTCCTATAATCGATATTGGGAAGAAAATTTTGTAAGACAACGTCCAGCTTTGACATAACCAGATTCCTAACCACTGAATGGGAAAATCCAAGATTCTTAAAGAACTATCATTCAGATAAATTCAGCTATCCTCCTAAAAAATAGTCCAATTAAAAGAAAATAAGATCAAATTAAGAGAGAACATTTCAATGCAACTAGAGTACAAAACAGTGACAAATAGTGATTAGTTTTTCTGCCTGACCAATATGCAATGTGGTTATTGGGTAGGAGGAAGACTTCTATAGTCTAACAAACTTAGATGGTCACTTAAAATGACACGAAGTTCTTCAAGTTTCATTTGGATTACAACTGAACTTGCCCAAAAGTAACAAGCAATCTGACACATACGAATGCTCTGATTAGTTCAGAGCAATAGCATTTGAAATAAATTTCCCAATTTGCAACCCAAGAAATAGTTCTAACAAGAGTACAACTGCTCACAGCACCTCATTTTCAATACTAGACTACCGGTTCAGCTGATCTGCTTATGAATCATCTTAACCATAGTTATCACACCTCTATTCATAATTCCATTCTGAGTCTCTCAAAATTAAACTAGTGAAAAGCATTGCAATCCTAATCAGCTAATCCCTCAGTGATTGATCTAATTGTTATACGTGATAGCGTCCGAAGAGAAACAAGCCTCGTAAAAACACGATTACGATCCTCAAGCAAACTCAACGATTACACACCACATATACAATATCTAGCAAAAAGAGTACAATCAAGCAACATAGAAAACAATACAGCAGTATGAAATCCAACACAACTCTTACACATTACATAAACAACACTGCAAAAAAGCCTAAACCAATTACCTCCAGCAATCCCTCTAAGCTTGGGAAGTCTCCGGTACAGTGGCATTTGACCACCTTCGAACCCCCTCATAATCCCAGGACCAGACCTCGATTTCTGACCCCTCATCCCAAACCCACAACTGCCCCCTTGCCCTGCAGAGTGCCCCCTACCCTTTCTCTTTCGTTTCTTCGTTGCACCCGGCTGCGGGCCCAGGTTGTTCAATCTAAACCGTGCCCTTTCAACCACAGGAGTATCAAAACTCGCATTAGCTTGGCTCGCCACTACCAAAGGCGCTTTTCTACTAACTCCATTCGCAAGCACAATTCTAGTACTAAACGCAAAAACAGAACTTGGGTTTGGCTTCAAAAGCTTAACATTTCCCTGGAAATGATTTGAATGAGCATTGCATGTTCAGAATCAAGAAAATAATAAAGATTCAAACTTTACATGAACCCAGAAAGAAACCAGAGAAGAGGAAGTGTCATTACCTTGAATTGACAAGAGGGGTAGTGCAGGGTTTTGGGGTTTCGGGTCGGGGTGGGGGAGGAGAGGGAGAGGAGAGAAGCCATGGATGTGTTGCCAAGTTTTTTGAGCTTCTGAATTCTGGTTACTCTATCTATCCGATAATGCAACGGACTGGGGGTCGCGTGGGTAAATTGGCAAATTCAGATAAAATTTCAGTTTGAGTTTGACATTTACCCTCAAAATTGTTTGTGTGAAATGAAATCGTAATACAGAAATGAAATTGAAACTATTTATTACAACCAGGAAATGGAATTGATTGGGTTGGGACCCAAAGTTGAAGCTTATTCTATTGTTACATAGCGGAGGTGGATCCGGAATTTAAATATGGTAGGTCATTTTTTTTAGTTAAATGCTTACGTGACTCTATGTTTTGATCGAACGTGCCAATATGACCATGTAAAATTTAAAAGTGCGATTATAACCCTATTATTTGCTTGAAGGTGCTAATTTAACCCTGACAACCTGAATTTGGTCGAAATTATGTGAATTGACCATTATACCCCTTTTAAAAATCAAAATTTCAGAAAATGTCTAAATGACTATTTTACCCTCATCATTGTTGCTTGACTATGCAATTTTAGAAATCCAATCTTATTCTCCCAAAATTATGTCGAGGCACCTCTTCAACATTAATCTCCGGCGTACGAAGCTTGTTCAACATTAATTGCCAGAATCTGGAGGGGATTTCCTCGGCGGACGGACGAAGGCAACATAGGAAGGAACCCCACCTTCCTTCTCAATCGCGAATCAGTGGTAGGGGTTGGTGTGTGGGCGGGACTATGATGGTGGAGCGAAGGAGCAAGAATCGACGCTAGGGGTTAGGGCAGGGCGATTTGAATCAGGTGAGAAGGGGGAAGCGTTGTGAGTTCGAATCAGAGTTGGGATTGGGGCGGGGCTGGGCAAAGGTAGGGTTCATATTGATACCGAGGTTGGGAATCAGAACAGTGGAGGGGTGGGATCCAGTGGTGGAGAAGTGGTGGTAAAGGAGCGAGATTCAGTGGCGAGCTGGGTTGGGTGAGGAGTGGGAGATGGTGGTTAGTGGGTTTGGAGAAGAAGGGAGAGACAATGGTGAGAGATAGGGTTGGGTGAGGAGGAAGGGAGATAGTGGTGGTGATGCAAGGGTTTAGGGCTGGTGCCGATGATGGGCAGCGGGGATGGGTGGGGAGGGAAGGTAGAGGGTGGTGGTGGTCAGAGCTGTGGTGGCGGAGCGGAGGGGCTGCGATGGTGGTGGTAGGGATGTGGTGGAGGAACGGAGGGGTTGCAATGATGGTGGTCGGAGCTGTGATGGCAGAGATGTGGTGGCGGAGCGGAGGGGCTGCGATAGTGGTGGTCGAAGTTACGATGACTCAAAATCTGCCATCAGCTTCATTGTGACCTTATAGCGTCGGCGGAAGCGATGGTTTCCTGCGCCTGTGTCACGTCCGATGGAGAAATTCGTGTCGCCATGGCTATGACGAGTGGTGGTACTGGGATTTAGAGGTCTCCGACATTGGATATGGGTGTGAGGTGATGGAGTTTGGGTTGAGCTCGTCCGCCGGAGGTGCTGGTTGCTCGGCGAGGGCGGAGGTGGTGAGGGAGTGAGATTCCGGTGGAACTCCAGATTTCGGCTGTGGCGGCGGAGGGGGCGGATGTGGTGGAGCGGCTGTGAAGAGGATGAATAAGAATGTAGGGTATTTTTGTCTTTGCATTTTTACTTTTAAGATTAGGGTTATTTTAGTATTTTTTTTATTTAGTCAACACCGGAAAACTACGGGTCAATACCGGAATAGTGTCAAAAGATTATATCGGCACATCTGATGCAAAAGTTAGGGTTACAATAGCACTTTTAAATTTTACAAGGTTGTATTAGCACTTTTGTGAAATAATAGGTTCATTTATGTATTTTGCCTTTTTTAATTTAAATTGAAGCCTAACAGATGGTGAGGGGATTTTGATTAAGGCATCCCAAAACTGGTAAAATAAGATTACATCTAGAGTTTGCTTCAAAATGAATTTAGATTTCTAACTAACAAAACATCGCGCTTCTAAGGCAAAGTGATGATAGAGTGACATGTTTATCGTTTGACTATAGTTCTTACTCAAATACCTCTACCCCCGTGTTAGTGTTTGGTAAGGCAGACAGTCAACAATAAACATGTTTCCTCTCACGTACACTACTGTATCTTAATGTCTAAGTACTAATCCTGATACTTGGAAATCCCGCGTCACCACCAACTATAGATCTTCTTGTGTACGTGTCCAAGTCTGGGCAAGACCATTCCATGAGTTGCTTGATTTTTCTCTTTGCAACAAATGGTGCCAAATGGTGAGCTAGGTAGTTTTGTTCCTTGTACACATGTTTGATCTGTGTGTTTTCTTGCCGAAATAATGTTTTCAAAGTCCATTTAGTAGTCCTCATCTTCCAAGGCCATTTTCTATTGTCCTCCATCATTTGAACTACCTATAAACAATCCATTTCAACAATTAGTGGCTAGAAGTTATATAATTTGCACCTAAGTAAACAACACAACCACTCGCATTTCTAACAATGAACCCAACTTTTGGGTAGGCTACCCAGGAGAGGGTGGCATCAACATTCAATTTATATCCATAATAATTCTCTTTTTTCTTATCTTTTGAACTGGGAAGAATCATTTAGAAGCTAAAATGTGACAATTAGGGTATAGTTTATGAGGATTTAATGTGAAGATATCAATGATAAATCTATTCAGAGTTGATATCATCATATTCACATTAGGCTTCTTATTATCAAATAACTGTGAATATCTGGCTTTCCATAAAATCTAGAAAATAACATTTGACATGATGTTTATGCAGTTATTCATGGTTTTGGAAGCATTTTCATAAGACCAAAACCAAGATATCCTATCAAAGTGGTGCCTGAATTTGGTGTGTGAGTTCCAAGAATTTTAAGTGCATAATCCCACAATTTAAAAAAGATAGAACATGTGTTGAAAATGTGAGAAACCGTTTCAATTTCAGATAGGCATAATGAGCATCTAGATGCAATATTAATTCCAAATACTGAAAGAGTATCATCTAGAGGCAGCATGTTATTTGTTAGCTTCTAAGTAAAAATATCAATTCTCCTTGGCAGTAGTTTATTACATACCTTGTTAAGGCTGACTGAAAAAGGTCCCCTTTTCCTCATTAACTCATAAGTTGAGTTTATTGAGAAGTTACCCGTGATGCATGGTTTCCAGATCATTACATTGTGTTCTTCAGTGAGAGTATGGTTCTGCTGTAGTACCTGCAATATAGAAGGGGAAAAACCTGCCACGAGGTCTTGCATGTATACACGTTTATCCCGATAGAATTATGCTATTGTTAACATTGGATGGGGAATTGTATAGTCAGAACCCCAAATGTCTATTAGGCATCCTAGGTTAGACCAGTTAGCTATCCAGAAACTACTGGATCCTGAACTTGTGAGTAAAAATGTGTTTTGTACTGCTATTTGTGAGACTCTGGTGCATCTCTTCCAGGGATCCGAGGTCCTTGATGAAGGAGGAATTGCCCAGATGAGTTTAGTCCACAATGTCTTTCTTTCTTGTAGCTTCCACCAGAGCTTCAGTGAAAAGGAATCAACAGCTGTGTTGAAATTCTTCAAGTTGAGTCCATTTTCAGTCACTGGTGCAACTATTCTGCCCCAGCCCAATGTCTTTTAGGTTTATCATCTGATCCTATTCCCCACAGAAAATCCAGGCACATACTCTCTTTTTTATTAATCACTGAATTTGTAGGGGGACATGGCATACCATATGTGTTGAGGAATAACTGAGATTACATGTCTGACAAGTATTGTCCTGCCAGCCATATTCAGAAGTTTGAGTTCCAGTTTTGACCTCTGGAATTAATCTTCTATATTATTCCTTAGAAATACCTTGTCCCCCTGTCATATTTGTTATTCTCTTTATTCTATCCTTGGTCATCTGACTAGTTCTATTTCCTACATAGTAAGCACTTTTTGAATATTTAATTATCTGACCAAGGCCTCTTTCATGTGTGCTTAGGAAAGCTACTAAATTTGTGAGAGATTTATTTGTCGCCTTTAAAAAGATGACAATGTCATCTGCATAAGACATGTGAGTTAGTTTCAAAGATCCTGGGATTTTGAAACTATCCATTAAGTTTTCCTGGAACATATGCTTCAGGCCTCTGTTTAGAACCTTTGTAACCAAATTAAATAGAATAGGAGAGAGTGAGTCTCCCTATTTAAGACCTCTAGATGCTTTGAAAAAACCATTAGGCTTTCCATTTACTCCCTCCGTCCCACCAATATTGGCCTATTTACTTTTTCCAAATCAAATTTGGTAAACTTTTACCCTAAATATAAAATTAATATATTTATAATAAAATATCATGTGAGATATTGTTGAATTCATCTTAACATCCATTTTCTAAATATCAATTTTTTATGCAAACTTGTTACATGTAACAAGAGATATTGACGGTAAAAAATGATCATTGAAGACGGTGAAAAAGTAAATAGGTCAAAACTGTTGGGACGGAAGGAGTATTAAAACTAAGAAATAAGCTGATGATATATTACTCAGTATTAATTGAGCAAAGTGGCCATGGAGTGCCATTTTCAGCAAGAGGTAATTAAGCAAAATCTAGGAGACCCTATCAAAAGCCTCGGACATATCAAATTTAGCTATTAAATTTAAGCATTGGTCCTTTTTATCTAGCAGTCTTGCCATTTCTTGCATGACATGGATGTTGTCTGCTATCTTTCTTCCTTTGAGGAAAGCATTCTGCTTAGATGAGATGCATTTATTGATTACTAGTCATATCCTATCAACCAGAAGTGTAGAGCAAACTTTGTTTATGAAGTTTGACAGGGAAATAGGTCTATAGTCAGCTAGGGATGTAGGGGTATGGATTTTTGGGATATGGCATATCAGTGTGCTGGTTACACTTGGTGGAAGTGGAACTGAACACATGAATTCCTAAATACAGTTAAGCAGATCATGATTAATTGTTTCCCAAGAAAATCTATAGAAGGTACCGGGAAATCCATCTGGTCCCTGCAGCACTGTTTGGTCCCAAACAAAAAACAACTGCTTTTAGTTCATCCATTTGAATCATCTTGACCAACTTAGTATTTTCAGTTTCAGTTGTGAGGCTATGTATGGATTCTAAGAATTTTGCTAAGGCGTACCGATTATGTCCCTATTGTAATCAGTGAACATGTTTTTGAAAAATTAGACTGAGTGTGCATGTATTTCATCATGATCTGACATCCAAACTCCATTGTCATCTTTTAACTTATTAATACTAAGCCTAGATTGCCTCATCCTAACTGAGTTATGAAAGAACTTTGTGTTTAAATTTGCTCCCCTTAACCACGTTTGCCTAGACTTTTGCTTCCAGAAAATGTTTTCTTTTTTAACCTCTGATTGAGATTTGAAACCGCAGCAGATAATTTTTTTAGATCTTCATCTAAACGTGTTTGATCATACTTTACCTCCAAATACTGCACCTCAGCCTCTGCCTTTTTAATGTTTTCAAAAACATTTCCAAAATTGTTTTTGTTCCAAAGTTTTAAAGTAGTTTTTAGTCCTTTTAATTTCTGAGTGAAGCATCTAATTCCTTGGGTGTCTATTTCTTCTTCCCATCTTTATTTTATCACCGCTTCTAAATCCTCCCTTTCAGTCCACATATTTTGAAACCTAAATGATCTTGGATATGTGGTTTCTTGGATTCGTGTGTCTAAGATAAGGGGTGCATGATCAGATGGAGTTCTGTTGAGTACCTGAACTGATGAGTTTTGGTACTTTGTCATCCATATGTCATTAGCCATAATTCTATCCAATCTTATGTTAACCCTGTGAGATCCCTTTCTTCCATTTGTCCATGTAAGGGATTTCCAAGGATGTCCTCTATGCCATTAGTTTCAACAAAAGTATTGAAATCCATGATTCCATTTGGATCTGGATTAGCAGTACCTTTATATTCAGTTATGATTCTTATGACATTAAAATCCCCAGCATATAATGTTGGGATTTGGGATTGACTAAATGAGTCCTCTAAATTTTTATAAATATTTAACCTAAGTTATTTGTTGGGTTTACCATATATAGCATCGATATGAAAGTTAATTGCAAATGGTGAGTTCATTACAAAAATTTGCAAGAAATCGTGGTTTTCAGTGATCAAGGTAGGTGTAAAACCATTCCTAAAGAAAGTCCATATTCTAGAATTTTCTGAGGTTAAGGCATGGTCAAAACCTAGTTTTGTTCTAAATGATTCTAGTTTGCCTTGATTCTATTTAGGTTTAGTGATGACCAGTACAGATAATTTGTGAATATGTATGAGCTTTTGTAATCTGACAAATGAAGATATGATTCCCCTAACATTCCATGCCATGATTTTTATGTTTGTTTTAGCATTCATTGTGTTTTTTATCTAGATTTCAAGCGAGTAAAAGCAATGTTAGGGGAGTGAAAATATGTTTTAGCAGAGTCAGGTGGCTTACCTGATGGGCCTGCCCTTCCAATTGGAGTGTTCTCTCCATCACTTTCCATGTCTAGTTAATCTTGCTGTGTGACTGCATTGTAATCTATGCTTTCCTTTTTTTGTTGTTCAGTGTCTGTTGTGATTTGTACCCGAGTATTAAACCTTTTAGATAGAGTATTTTGAAAATTTCAAGATTTTTCAGTAGGAGTAGCAGAGAGAGAGATAGATGGCTTTTGGCACAGCTGCAAGTCATTCTTTGTGGCCCAGTTGTTGTGATTTATTTTCATCCTTCTTCATTGAATATAGGTTTTTTTCTTGTTGGGCTGACTGAGTGACTTTTTGTGGCTTTCTTGGTAGAGATAGGTCTCCATTCCATTCTTCTTCTTGGTGGAAACTGAGTTTCAGTTTTATGTGTTTCCTTTATTGAGTCCAAGGCATCTTGGTAAATTCTTCCTCTCCTTGCGTCTGGTAGGTCATCATTTAATATTTAAAAATAATAATAATACAATTAATGAAAAATAATGTCATACAACTAATTTATTAAACTTGCTCACGACGAATTTTCATATTTTGAAATTTAGCTATAAGATCATCCATGACACATTCAAGAACAAATCTTTCCCAAGAAAGGTAACTAAATAATCATTCAAAAGTCTATCTCTCATACTATTCCGCAATCTATTTTTCACAATCAATATAGTAGAAAATGCTCTTTCAATAATTGCAGTCACTATAGGAAGAAGCAACATTAACTTCAGAAGCAAGTACACATTCAAAAAGGTTTCATGCTTCCGTGTCTCAACACGCTTAGTGGAAAGTTCACTAAGGATCTTCAAATTCCAAAACCTCTCATCATCTCTAATACTTGAAATGAAATTATCAAGTGAGTGCCAAAGTTGTACCAATTCAGTACTTGAAAAATCACTAGGATAGAATTGAGTAAGTTCGACTAATTTACTCTTGTCAAAATATGAAAACCGATTAGCATTATGAAAACACGCCATACATATAAGTATACTTCATTACCTT
The DNA here is from genome assembly GCA_032355605.1 of Rubia tinctorum. Lineage (NCBI taxonomy): Eukaryota > Viridiplantae > Streptophyta > Magnoliopsida > Gentianales > Rubiaceae > Rubia > Rubia tinctorum. The sequence continues at coordinate 6,586,747 of JAULKM010000013.1, forward strand.
TGGGAATCAATCTTCAAGTTCTGACAAGAGTAAATCAAGTACACTCAGAAAAACATCCACTTGAAAGTGGTGAAGAATTGTAGCTTGTGACCTTTTACCTCGTGAACTCCTCCTTCCAGGGCCAACAAAAGTTCTCTCCGTGTTAGGAATATAAATGTCAAACTTCTCATAAATGATGTCACTTTCTCCATGTGAGAATCCCATCCACCATCTCTAAAGGCTTGCAAGCTTCTCTTAGTCACATTAACCAAGTTCATAGCATTCACAATATCTTTATCTATCTTCTATATGGCCATATTCAAGTCATTAGTAATCCCAAATATAGACATCATCAAATGCGCCAAAAATAGGAAGTCAAATAACCTCAACATTTGTAATAGTGGTTCACATTTGTTCAAATCAGGATCATCACAAACATCTCCAATAATATCAAGCGACTCGGGTATTGTGGGATACAACTCAATAATATTCACGGTCGTTTTAAAATGAGATCCCCAACGAGTGTCACCGGGCCTACTTAAACCAATATCTTGATTCAAACCAATCCCTGATACTATTTCACCTGCATATAATGCTTCTACTACACACTCAACTTGCCTTACTCAAAGAAATTCTTTCCTTTTAGGTGAACCTCTCACAAAAAACAATAATGGCCCAATCACATCAACAAAAAACCAACTACAATTACAATTCTTATGAGATAATAAGCAATGCACATAATAAGCAGATGGAGATTCTTTCAAGATCAAAGATTGAAGACCCCTAATTGAGCCCCGCATATTATTAGCACCATCATAAACCTGACCACGTACTCTTGATATTATCAAACTATGCTCCATATGCAATGATTCAATTGCAACTTTAAGAGTCAAAGAGGTAGTATCACCAACATGCACAGTACCAACAAATATCTCTTGAACTTCCCCCTTTTTATTTACATATCGCAAACAAAGAACCATTTTATCTTTATCAGATATATCAGTAGATTCATCAGCAAAAATAGAAAATAAATCACCATTAATTTCTTCTAAAATTAGTTTAGTTGTATCTTTGGAACAAACATTTATGATATCTCTTTAAATAATTGGAGAAGTCATTTGAGAGTTACCAGAGGCATTTTTCAAAACTACTTTACCATATTTAGGATTGTGCTTTGCAAGAAGTTTCAAGAGTTCAATAAAGTTACCTCTATTCAATAATTCCTCGATTTCAACATGACCTCGAAAAGGCATACCATGAAGTAAAATAAACTTCAAAATTTCAGTTGAAACTTCTAACCTTATTCGGTATGCAAACATTGATTCCTCCATATGTCTTAAGAAACAAGCCATGGCGAATGCCTTTTGCTTTTTAAAAAGCTCCAGTCTCTCCAGTGCTTTATTATGCGTGTTGTTGTGTGCCCCAACATGATCAACTAGTGTCTCAGTCCTATTCCAAGCTCTAAAACCAGCACCAACAAAAGAATCACCCCAACCACAATATTACTCTTAAACAGATAACAAACAAAACATAAAGTTGCATCTTTCTTCAAGCTATACTCAAACCATGATCTATGAGTATCAAACCATTTGGAAATAAATCTTCAAGATGTCTTTCCTATAAGTGTTCTAGGAAAATCATGATTTTTTGGTTGACAACGCTTCTTCTGAATATATTCTCTTCTAACAATATCTCTATCATTCGGATGAAATTCACTCATCATCCTCCTTTTCCCGGGATCCCTCGGAAGATTAGAAAAATATCAAGCACACTTAACCTTCCTTCACATACATGACCCTTAAACATAGGATTTGAAATAGTTTCAACATGTACTTCCTCTTGGAAATTTGCTTGAATTGGAGGACTACAAGTAGATGGCCCAACCCTTTGTTTTGATACTTTCTTTGAAAAGAAAGTTGAAATATCTTTCTCATTTTCATCTCTTCATTTCTTAATTTAAATCACAATTTCACAAATATATTAGAAACTTACAAACTCATATGTTAGCAAACGAGATTTTCAAACTAGTAGCAAGAATACATCACAATAAAGAAAGTGGCACATAATCATCATTAATATAAAAGAAGTTGCACATAATGATACACAAGAAACACATAATCAAGGGAGTAGCACATGATCTGATCATTACTTTCTCTATAATCATATCAAAGCAAATTGGATAATTATCCTACATTGTACTGATGCTACTGCACAAGTGCACATAAATAAATTTAAGATCCAGATGCAAGTACAAAACCAAACAACAAAGCCATAAGCATTAAAGTAAATGTGAACCATATGTAGCTAAATATTTTTTTACTTTTCAAGTCACTTCCATGTTGTGCTACAGAGAAGATAACTAAATAACTTAAGAAGCTAGTAAGTCTTGTAATAAAGCAAAATGACCCTAAATTTTCCAAAATATTTGAAGGAAATAAGAGTTCAGTTCAATTGATTCAGACGTTACGGCTCTGCTACGATTTTGAACAGTGAGAAACTCTTTCTCAGTACAGTTCCCTCACACTTCAATGGTAATAAATCCCTGCTCCTCCATGGCTAAGCCTCCATCACTGTCACTTACACCCCCCCCCCCCCAACGATATTTTCTTCAAGCTCTTGCAACCAAAAGTTCCCCAATCTCAAGTTCCTTGCCCTCTAACCCTAACCTCTCTCTGATTACCCAATTCAATGGTGAGCTAGCACGCAAATTCAACAACTCTCATCCCACTATGCCAATTTGATCGGAATATTCTAGAGAGGGAGGTTGAAGATGGAAACTCTCGAAGCAGCATTCAAAACAATAGGATTCCAAGGGAAATACCAATTAGGAGCTCTTGATCATCGACCCATTCTAATTAGGTTTGAGCTAATTGGGGATTATCACAGATATTGGATGACATCTCAATGGTCATTAACTGGGGATCTAATGAAAGTGTTAAAATGGACGTCAGTGTTCTCACCGGCGACTGAATTCTCGGTGGTTCCTATTTGGATCACAATCCGAGACGCCTCTTATATTACCACAATAGAACCTCATCCAGTCAATTGGGAATCTAATGGGGAGTTATATCAAGATGGATGAAGCAACTTCCGCATTGACCCGACCATCTGCTATCAAGATTTGCATCGAGGTGGATGTTCAAGCTACTTTTCCATTTACCATTAGATTAGGATATATAAAAAATAATGATAAATATGTTATTGAATCTGAGGACCTTCCAGAATATTGTCTAAAATGCAAGAGATTAGGTTATCATGAGTCAAAAGACAGGGTTGGTATGCCTAGAACAAATCTAGTTTGGATTAGGAATGAAAATAAGGAACCTATTGACCAAGAACAAAGCCCAAACACCCCCAAAATGCCCCAGAAGGAAGTAGGAGACATAGAACAAGACCCAAAATCTAGAGCACACAAGGAACCAATATGGGTTAACACTGAACACAACCACTCAATGAATATAGCTAAATCTTTCCAAAAACCTGCTAAGTGTGGAAGCCCAAATAAACTTGAACCTTAGTAGTGGAAGTTTGTAGGTCAAAAACACAATTCTCTGCCTAGCCAGAAAAAAAAGAATCCCTCATAACATACATGGCAATGATGTTATCTTGGGCACGGAGGATCCACTAATATACATGAAATTCAAATCAGATCTTAGATTTTTTCAGATGATATGGACATCAATAAATCTAAACAGAAACAAGTAACTGAGAACCAGTTACACACTAATCAACTCTTTAGTATTGACAGACAATTGCATAACAAGTACAACATATTAGAGGATTCGAATGAAGAAGCCTCATTAAACAACTCATCAGCTTGTCAAAATAGGGAAATGCATGCTCAGAACAAAGATATGATAGGGACTGATACTAATCAGGGAAATCAATCTGGTCTCCTAATTCAGAAACTCAATATTATGATGAGGTGATGAAAACTGAAAATATCTCGGAGTCTAACCAAACTCAGAATGAAAATACTAAAGCTGGAAAAAAGAAAAGATCTTATTTCTTCATTCAGTTAAACAATGTGACACTCAGGTTTAATTCAAGAAGCTCATTATCAGGTTTCCACGGTTGATTTCCACATTAAATTTAATATCCTGGTTTGGAATTTTAGAGGGTTATCCACATCAACAAAGAGAATTAAAAGGTTGATCAATATGTATGGAGTTAATTTTCTGTGCATAATTGAACCTAAGCAGAGACCTGAAAAAATAGATTCCTTGAAGGGGAAAACTTAATTTTCATCATTCCGTGATTCTCTCTTAACTGTAAAATATGGATTTTATGGGAAAATGAATACAGTGCTCTTTAAAGGATAATCAGGAGTAGTATATCTCTGTCTCAGTAAACTGTAATGAAGCCTAATTTCAATGGGAAACAGTTTTTGTGCATGCACTTCATTCTAGGATAGAAAGACAGCGATTATGGAGCCAACTATTCTCAAGGGGATCTAATCCTATTATAGTCATGGGTGATTTTAATACAATAGCCTCCATAAGTGAATATAAAGGGACCAACTCTCCCAAAACTAATAATGTTAATGATTTTGCTCACTTTATTACCTCTATGTACTTAAAGCATATTCCCACAGTAGGTAATCACTTCACCTGGTAAGATAATAGGATACATGGCCCTGTTTGGAAAAGGTCAGATACGTGTCTAGCAAATAACAATTGGTTAGACCATTTCCCTGGAACATCTGTTCATATAATTAACAACACTACATCAAATCATTCACCGATTCTTGTAGAGATCAGGAAGGAGGATAATGTAGCCACAAAACCTTTAAGTTTATAAGATATGTGGACTATGAGAGAAGATTTTTTACCTACAGTTCGTAGTAACTGGTCTCTACCCATAAATGAAATTGGTTTGTTGGGATTCACTCTTAAGTTGAAAAGATTGAAGATAAAATTAAAAGAGTGGAATAGGGAAAATTTTGGGAACTTGACTGATAATATTAGGATGATCGAGGATCAAGTGGAAAAAATGAAGTAGAATATGAACTATCAGGTTTAGAAAGGGATTTGATAAAACTGAATCACAGTGGGGCATTGCTACCGAGAGCACTAAGTGAAAAGGAAATGTTTTGGAAACAAAAATCAAAGGTGAAATGGCTAAAATGTGGAGATGCTAACACAAACTATTTCCACAGTTAATGTAAGAAAAATCACAAATATTAAAGATTCTAACGGCCAATGGATTGATCAGCCACAATTGATCAAAACTGAAGCAGTTCAGTTCTTCACAGAGCTTCTAACTGATGAAACTCACCCCAAGGCTGGGATGAAATATAATAAGTTCCTAAACCATATACCTAGGATTATCACTGAAAGTGAAAACGATAAGTTAAATGTGTTGGCCTCACTGCTGGAAGTCAAAGAAGCTATACAGGGCCTCAGCTCATCTGTAGTTGCAGGTCTTGATGGTTTAAATGTCACATTCTTCATCACAGAACGGGAAATAACTAAGCATGACTTACTACTTGCTTTGAATGAATTTTTAAAGGGAACTCCCATACCCAGGGCTATTTCAAGTATTTGGATAGCACTGATCCCCAAAGTTGATAACCCAAGCTCCTTTTCCCAATTCAGAACTATCTCTCTCCAATTTCCTTAATAAGATTTTTTCAAAGATCTTAATGGAAAAAATGAAGACTCTCATGCCAAAAATAATATCATTGGAGCAATCTAATTTTTTAAAAGATAGGGACATTGCTGACAATGTTATTTTTATGCAAAAAATGATGAGAATCCTTAATAAACAGATTGGTAAAGATAATGTAATCATTAAATTGGACATGATGAAGGCTTTTGATAGGGTTTTATGGTCCTTTATCAACTCAGTAATGATTTCCTTTGGATTTCATGGAAAATTTATTCATAATGTGTTAAATTTAATCACTTCAGCCTGTTTTTTTTGTAGTAATCAGTGGCTCCCCATGTGGATTTTTAAAATCAATTAGGGGGATTAAACAGGAGGACCCATTGAGCCCTTCTCTGTTTAATATCTTCACTGAAGCATTCAAAAGGCCACTAAAAAATCAGTTTCAAAGTGGATTCCTAAAATAGTTTAACATGCCAAGGGGATCATTATATAAAACTCAGATGAGTTATATTTAATTATCCACTTGGCATGTTATGCTGATGATATGGTCTTGTTTCTAAAAGAGAATCCCCAAAACCTGAAAAGAATGAGGACCTTCTTAAATCAATTTGAAAATGTGTCAGGCCAAAAAATTAATTTTCAAAAAAGTGATTTCTATGTTAACCGAAAGACTACAATTGCTTTTAAAAAGAGAATTAAGAATACATTGGATATGAAACTAGGATCAGTCCCCTTTAAGTATCTAGGATATCCAATGTATTTTGGTAGGATGAAATCCATTCTCTTTCAGCCTCTATTGGAGAAGATAGATACAACTTTAGGTAATTGGAATAATTGTTGGCTAACTCAGGCAAGGAGATTAACTCTGGCTAAATATGTGCTTAACTCTTATCCACAACACATTGGGCCACTATGAATCCACCAAAAAGGATAATTAAGGACATAGAGGTTAGGTTTGCAAAATTCTTTTGGGGTAAATAAGAATTTGGCCAAAAGAAAACTTGGAGAATCTGGAAAAACATGGCATTACCAAAAAATGAAAATGGACTAGGGATTAAGGATATAAGAACAACAATAAAGGTCAGTTCATTGAAGTTGTGGTGGAAACTTCAATTGGGTGAAACCATTTGGTCCAGATTACTGTGGTCATTCCCAATAACTTATAGAGACTCACACAATTGGAAAAGAATAACCACAGTGTCAGTGATTGGTGATCAAAACACTAGGGTTCAAATAGGTGATGGAAAATGTAGCTTCTGGTTGGGTAATTGGACCGGAGAAGGAATTCTTATAGACAGTTGGCGGAGAAACACCAGTTCCATTTGAAAATCGGACTTTGGCTGAATTCATAGGAAGAAGGGAAGAATTCATCAATATTTACCTTCCTTTGTTCCCTACACCTGTGTATTCAAAATTATTGCAGTTTCAAGTGGTGTCACATATCAGGGATATAATGATTTGGATCAATGAAATCAATGGGAATTTTACCTCCAAATCTGCATATCAGGTAATGAGAAATAGGAGAGGTACAATTAGAATTCTTTAATATACTTGGGCTGCTCAGGTACCTCCTAAACTCTCTGTTTCCTTCTGGAAATTACTAAATAATCTCCTGCCATTTGATGACAATTTGAAGATGTTTGGAATTCAATTTGCATCAAAATGTTGTTGTTGCTCTAGCTCCGATTATGTATCCCATAACTTTAATGAGTGCCATATAGCTAGTATGGTTTAGAAGAATTTGAATGATTTTCTAATGTTACCTACTATAGAATTCCAATGTCTTTGGGATAGATTGGCATATTATAGTTATAAAAGTAACTTGGATTCCAAAAATGATTTATTGATTAGAATTTCTCCTATTTTTGTGTGATGTCTATATGGGTAGCTAGAAATAGAAAATTAAATGAGGAAAGAAACGTTTCGGCTGTGGCGGTTTGGAAAGAAGTCAAGGAGCTTATGAAGGCTTCCCTGGAAGCTTTCCCTCTAAAACAGCCAAAAGTTAATCAACAATATTGGATCCAATCATGAATTGTGCCCTATTTTAAAAGAATCGAAGGAAAATCCCACTGACTAAGTGGGATAAACCTATTAATGGTAGAATTAAAATCAACACGGATAGTTCATGGAAAGCCAACTCAATCATAAGTGGATTAGCCACGGTAGCTAAGAATCACACAAGATTTTTGATCCAAGTGAAAACACATTTGACAGCATGTTTAACACCTTTAATTGCAGAGATTATGGCCATTAAATTAGTTTTTCAATTAGCTACAGATTTAATTATTCCACTCAATGATATCAGTATTGAAATTGATTGCAAAATGATAATTCACGCAATCTCATTCACAGAAAAAGGGCCATGGAATATTTATCATCTATTAATGGAACTAAATCCCTTAGCTAATTATGTTTGTTTTGTTTGCAGAGAATTGAATCAGCTGGCTGATCTCCTTTCCAAAAGATGTAGAGATGAAACTTTCGAGGGACTTTACTCCAAGAAGGATCTCATAACAAAGGAGAATAGACAACTTCAACTTGACAAGACTGGCTTCCCCAACATCAGAACTTCAGAGGCTAATACAAGTGCCACATGCAGCCAACAAATTTTGCAACACATTGGATGAACATGTTCATGTATAGACAGTATATGTGGTTTAGAGATTTTGAGACACCTATAGTGATGAATTCTGACCAAGGTAACGTTCGACACAAAGGGTGGAGTTCGCTACACTTGGAAACACTTTAAAACTATAATTGCCTTTTGACGAAAAACTTCTTTGTCTTAGTCTAGTAATCTCATAATGCTCGTTCAATTATTTGAGCGTTTTGTACTCACTGAATATTATATTCTCTTTTAAGGTTTGGGGTGCCTATTACCTATCCCCACTTAGGTGGTCTTAATTAAAAAAGAAGAAGCCAAATGACCCTAAATTCATTACAATAACAAAATAGAACAACATAAAAGAACAAACAAGTAGAGAAGGAGATAATCTCCATATATCACCAATTCACCATATCAATGATTCAACATCTAAAATACAGAAATATACAACAAGAGAAGAACCTACATTGATTTTTTTTTATAAAAAAAATATCCATAAAGCTTTCAGAAAATTCCAACTCATAAATTTGCTAGAAATATCCATGAGCAAAAAAATAAAACTTTCTAGGCAGAGCAACATAAAGTAAGGCAAGGAAAGAACCTATATTGATGTAACTGAATAATTTGAATAATCGAATAAGAATTGGAGTCTTTGGAGGGCCGATAATTAAAAGTGGTGAAATCTATAACAAACCCTAGTTGAATTTAAAGTTTTCTTTAACTTAATTTGTTGATAAAGGTGGAGCCAAGGAGGACTGATAATCGCCACCAACGGGGTTGAGCATCTCCGGCGAATTTACAGCAAAAAGCGGTGGAATTTGGGAAAGAATGTGATTGGAGGACGATGGAAGGCAATGGCTATTGGTTTTGCGATTTGGGAATTGAAAATTGCAGATGAGAATATGATGGGGGCATCGGTCAAATGCGTCAATTGACCAATTTAAAAAAATTTAAAAATTTAAAATGAAAAATGGTGGGGTTGCTGCTCTGGTTCGTCCAGGGTTAGCTCCACCCTTGTTACATACTAAGCAATTAGGAATTTAGGGGTGTTTGAATTACACTACCTGTTTTGATCCGTCCCATTTGGGTCAGATCAGGTCAATTTCTCATTTCAAGTGGGTCGGGTCAAAGTGAGTCGGGTCGGGTATGGGTGGGGTTGGATTTTGACCCAAATCTATATGTTTTGACCTATTTATATTTTTGTCCAAATTTCTTGAGAAAAAATGGTCTTTAAAAAAATCATTAAAAAATAGTTTAATACAACATATTTAACATTAATTTACTTCATAAATTAAAATGTAAATTAGAAGAAATTAAACTAAATTTTTGGGTTGAATTAATCGGGTCATAAACTTTTAACTACTACATGCTGTAAAATAAAATTTTAATATTACAACTAAAACTTTTTACCTTTCTATAATTCTAATTCAACCCCGTATTTCCATATGCATATGGAAAGCTGGTTTTTTCCCAAGACTTTACCTTTAAACATTAATACATTTAAAAATTATTTATTTTATTTGAATAAATTATATTTAAAAAATTACTTCCTCTATCCCACACGAATCTACACATTTTCCTTTTTCATCCATCCCAGAAAAATCTGAACACTTTTCATTTTTAGAGAAACTAACCTATTAAAAAAACATACTTACCCTTAAAAAGTTAAAATTTTACAAAAGAAACCCACCCACCCACCCACCCAACCCATGTCCTTCTTTCATCTTCCCCACCCCACTTCTTTTTTCTCTTTCTAAACTCCTTCTTCATCTCCCTCCCCCCTATCTCTCCCTGCCCAGAATCTTCTTCATCCCCCATCTGTTCCAAATTTCTTCTCATCTCCCCCTAATCGCTTACCGCCAGGGATCTTGGTTCCGAAAAGGAGGTCATCATAATGGGCTCGGGGACCTTAAAGTCGTCGGCACCGTGGAACCCGAACGAGTTGTCGTCTTCCGCTTTGTTCTGTTGGACCTAGAGATGGTCTTCTGCAAGTCGTTGGTGGTGGAGTCGTTATGGTGGTGATGGAGGAGCAGGGCAGTGAAGCTTTGGTTATCAGTGGCGGCCATGGAAGTCGGTGAGTTAGAGCGAGAGTGGAGGAGTCCAGCGAGGGGGGGGGGTGAGAGAGAGGAAGGGAGGGTTCATATTTGGAAAGTAGAAGCAGGATTGGGTTGAATGAAGAAGATGAGCAAAGGAAGATGACATGGGCATTTAAGACATTTTACCCATCTAAAATTTAAAGTAATATTTTCTCCCTCTGCGAATTCCATTGGGACATAGAGATAACTATTTTTATATGATTTAGGTTGATTTGTGACTCGTTTCGACCCAAAATTATGAGAATTTTAACCCGACCCAAAAAATTTGGATCGATTTGGGCCGAGACTGCTGTCCCGATGCGACCCGACCCACGGGTCAATATGACCAGCCCTAATTAGGATTATGGAAACACTTTTTTTAAAGAAGAAAAATAGTTTTTTCGGTGCAAATGTGACCCTAATTTTATCTGAGATTTTGATAATATCGCTCAAAATCAATGATTGCTAAAAAGACAAAAAAATCCTTAAAATTAAAATGTTAAAATATTACAAAAATATTCGATCTCTTCTCTTCTTCCCCTCCGCCAGCACCCAATCTCCTTCCTTCATGGGGAGGGCGTCGGCCAACAGTCGGTCAACTCTCGATGTTATGGACTGGTAACCAACGTCAGTTATTCGTGTCGGTCTTCCATAGTGATTTAGGGTTTTAGTTTGAATGTGGAGTCAGTCACCAATTAGACATGGTGTCATTAGAGTCGATTCCTAACCGACATCGTATGTATGTGTCGATCATCAATCTTTTTGAACAGACATAGATGCGATTTCGATCATATGTTATCGGTCTAACCAATAGCATTTGTGAACTATGGTCGAGGTCGTACTTACTCAGTTCCCGTGCAAATCCCAATGACTTGTAGTATTTTAAAAAATTCAATTAATACCACTATTTTATTTTTTTACTATGAAATTTAGGAGTCATGTATGATAATGGTGAATCTAGTCGTGCCAATTTTGAAATGAACGATTTGTGTTCATTTTGCGACATTATTTTATTAGGGTACTTCTGTAAAATTAATATTTTCATTATTTTTCTGTATTTTAGGGAACATGTAGCATGTTGCTCGACTCGGTTATAGGTGTAGACCACTATAAGATGTCATTGGATCATCTACAATTCAGTTGCATCTTGTCGCAACAAAACTTTGGGATAAACCCCTCTATGGTAAGTCTAATCTAATACACATAATTTATGTTTTGTTTAACATTTATTTTTTTGTTAATCATTCTAAACTAACTGTATTTTTATTTTATTTATGATCTAGTACATCCCGAGGGACATGAGAGCATGTCTACCAAGTCAAAAGACCCTCGTTGTGATGAGGTGAATGGATCTGAGTGACACATGAGCTATTCGTGGAACATGAAGATCATGACCCGATCCCCAAAAGGTTTTGGAGAGTTTCTTACTAACAAAGTCATGTCTATTGGGGATGCGGTCTTCTTCAAGCTACTTGATGCTATTGTCCGTCACATAGTGTTCAAGGTCGCATTTTAACGAACACGCGTCGTTGAATTATTCTATGTCTAAGTATTTTGATGTAGGATTGGAATAAAAAACAATATTTTTTAGAATATTTGCTTTTGAATGTAATTTATGGGGAATTTCGTACACTAGTGATTGAGTTAATTTAATATGTCTTGGTTGTCTCATTTTTCATTCCTACCATTGAGAACCGTATGTTTCAATTAGTTTCAAAGATAAAATGAATATAGACTCGAGTATAAATAAAAAAAATGTTTCATTCATTTTCAAACAAGAAAATATTTTTTCGACCTCGATTTTATTTATAAACAGTTTTTCAAACAGGAACCGACACCGCCCGTGCATCGCATAAGACATCGGTAATACCGACATATAATGCAATGTCGGTCATATAATAATACAACATTTGCGACATCGCATACCATTTGGTTACTTCATTTATTTTGATTTAATAACTTTTACTTTGATTATTTTATAACCGAGGTAAAGGGTATATTATTTACATAGGTTATTTTTTAACCAAAGTAAAAAAAACCTTTTACTTCGTGTTTATATCAGACGTCATGTTATTTTTCATGAGAAACAATTTTCCTATCGTAGTCTTGTCTCTACCAGGTCAATTTTCCATTTTTCCTCTTCTCTTACCTTAAATTCGAGTTGGTCTCCTACAGTGGTCTCGACGAGTTCAGAGTTATCCCCAAGTGTCGTTGTTCATGCAGCGTCTATGCCAGTTTTTATTGTGGCTTCACTACCAGTGTCTCCCTTCTCACCTTCTTCACTCAGCTCACCAGTTGTCCCGTCATTAACACTGACGGTGAATGTCGTGTCTTCTCATGCTCCTATCAAGCTCACTCCTCCATCTATCCCTCTAGTGCCTTCTTTGCCAGAACATGTATCTTCAAGTACAGTGTCTGTCTCGTCTTCACCTATCACTACTCCTAAGTCAGTTCCAAATCCCGAGTCATTTGTTTCTCTTGGTTCAACTTCCCTGTCTCTTTTCCCACCTGCTCCAAATGCTCATCCTATGGTTACTCATCTTAAAGATGGTATTTCCAAACCTCGTCGCCTAATGGATTTAAAAAAAAGATGTAGTAGAATTAGAACCCTCTAATTTTAAAAAGGCATCCAAAGATCCTCGTTGGCTTCAGGCTTTGCTTAATGAGTATACGTATTTAATTTAAAATGATACTTGGGAGTTGGTACCTCGCGACTACAATCGTCATGTACTTGGATGTAAATGGGCATATAAAATTAAGACTAAATTATTTGTTTGTCCCCAACATATGTTGCAATACCATCTTTTGGTCCCCGATGCCAATACCGCCTCCTTTCAGTACCCAACAAAATCAAAATAAAATTTTTAGTCCCCAAGGTGGTTTTCAGGTGGTTTTAGGGACCAAAAGATGGTATAAGATCATATGTTAGGGACCAAAAAAGTAATTTAGTCTACCTGAAAACCACCTGAAATCTAGTTTGGGGACCAAACAAATCATTTTGAATTTGTTGGGTACTGAAAGAAGGTGGTATTGGCAACGGGGACCAAAAGATGGTATTGCGGCATATGTCGGGGACCAAAAAATAATTTAGTCTAAAATTAAATACAATTATGATGGGTCTATGGACATGTTCAAGGCCAGACTTGTTGTTTTTGGCAATCACTAATAGGCAGGTATTGATTAATTTGAAACGTTTAGTCCTGTTGTGAAACCTACTACTGTGCGTTTAATTCTTACTATTGTTGTCTCTCTTAATTGGACAGTTCATCAATTAGATGTTTAAAATGCCTTCTTGCACGAGTTTTTGAATGAAGAAGCTTACATGCGCCAACCTGAGGGTTTTGCACGTCCTTCAAAGCCAAATTACATTTGTCGTTTACTTAAGTCCATATGTGGGTTGAAACAAGCTCCGCGAGCTTGGTTTTATCAGTTCAATTTTTTTAATATCCATTGGTTTTTAATGTAGCACTTGTGACACCTCTATGTCTGTTTTAAAATATCAGGGTCATATGCTTATTTTACTTCTTTATGTTGATGATATTGTTCTCACATGTAGTAGTTCTACTCTAGTTCTAAACTCATTTCTATTCTCTCGTCTCAATTTGATATGGAGGATTTGGGGGATCTTCATTATTTTCTAGGTATTCATGTGTTGCGTACTCCTTCTGGCATGTTTTTGTCCCAACAAAAATATGTGTCTGATTTGCTAAAGAAATTTCATCTTCATACAGTTAAATCTGTAATCACACCATGTGTTTCTAGAGTTACGTTGTCATCTGTTGATGTGGGTCTTCTTGCTGATCCCATAGATTATCGTAGTATGGTTGGTGCTTTGCAATATTTGATTATGACTCGTCCGGATATTGCTTATATTGTTAATATGGTTTCTCAGTTTATACATGCTCCTCGTACTACTCACCTTCATGTTGTGAAGAGAATTTTTAGGTATTTGTAGGGTACCTTGGAGTTTGGTCTTTTTCTCAACTCGGGGAGCTTTCCTGCGTTAGTGGTAACTTATTCTGACGCAAATTGGGCTGGTTGTCCTTATAGTCATCGTTCTACCACTGGCTATGCCGTTTTTCTTGGGAAGAATTTGATTTCCTGGCACCCTAAGAAGCAACCTACTGTGTCAAAATCCTCAACTGAAGCTGAATATAAGGTTGTTGCTTATACAGCGGCTGAAACGATTTACCTTCGTCAGCTACTTACTGATTTGGAGTATTTTCTTTGTCATCTTGTTACTCTCTATTGTGATAATATTTCTACAACATATCTTGCTGCCAATCCGTCATCATGATCGTAGTAAGCATATTGATGTTGACTACCACTTTATTCGTGAAATGGTTACACATTGAGGTTTTCGGGTTAGACATGTTCCTACACAGTTACAGGTTGCTGATATTTTTACTAAAGGTTTTCCTAGTGAGTTGTTTTGTAAACATCGTTCCAATTTATCGGTTATTGCTCCCCGTAAAGATTGAGGGGGTGTATTCGGGTATAAGGGTAGATAGATTTTTCATGTAAATATTATTCATATATAAAGAGTGTTAGTGCTACCAATTGGGTAAGCCATAATTATTCACATTATTATGTACAAATACTTATGTAAAAGAATATATTTTTTTCTTGGTTATTTGACAAAAAAAATCAAGGTAAAAAGTCTAAAATAAAATATCATTTTTCTTGCGGTGTTTGTCTATGTTTTTTTTATCTTATAATAATCCATTAGTTGACTTTTATGCTTTGTAGAAGGAAGAAAAGTGAATCAAGAATTCGTCATGTGATAATCTATCTTTTTATAAATTATGAAACAATCATGCAAGATACAATTTAATTTAAATATTATATTTTTAACCTAAGCATTATACTGTATATTCTAATTTAACATGTGATAAAATGTATTTGAGTGTAAAAATATAAGATATACATTATATAGATTAGCGGAGTACTATCGCTTGTTGCACAATATTATTAATTAAAATATTAGGATTAAGTTTTTTGTACACGTGTCTTCCATTTAAATTGAAAACAAAGAATTTTATTTAAAATTTTAAAGTTTAATCATCTAAGAAAAATTATATGAGATATTTAGAAATCGTTAAATATTGAATATAATAAAATTAGATTGATTATATATAGTAAAGAATTAAATCAGTAACATATTATAATATTAAAAGTATGTTATTTTTAGACAACTTGAGTTTAGATTAGTCAAAATGACTTCAATATCTCTGGTTGACAGTACCATCCAGAAAGCAAAGAATTTCTATTATATGGTGGTTGGAAAAAGTACAATGTATAATAGAAAGCATACCGATTATGTTATAATAAGATATAATATTTAAATTGAAAAGTATCATAATTTATGAAAATGTTACAAATCCTAAAAGTAAAACTAATCCTTGAATCATACTATGAAATGTACTAATTAAAGATGCTTTGATTTCCAATAAATATGTCAGCCAACTAGAGATGTAATTGCATTTATTCATTTGACAAGGAGAAATAATATTCTAAATCCCCCGAAATTGTTAGCTAAAATGGAAACCAATTCACATATTTCCACAATCCACAGTTAAGAAGCGTTTGTTGAGCTAACTGGCCAAGGCTTGGTTGTGATCTCCATTGACATCTTTTCCTCCATTTGCCTGACCAGCATTCTTGTGAAAATCTACTTCTTTGCTTTTTCCCCGTAGGCGCAAGTACATTCCCACAACAGCAATAACAATGGATCCCACAAGGTTGTCACAAACAAATTCAACATCATCAAACATAAGCCCTATTCCGCGAACGATTATTAGTTGTTGGCTGTTTTATTTGACTGGTTTCACTATCTGATTAACGAGTTGTTTTCTGTTTATATCTACGAACTACGTAAAGAAGTATCATATGTACTTACAATTTCTAATACTACAAACAGTAATGTTTTGTATCGAAGTAAGGAAATCATAGAATGGTGGAAGAAGTTTGATTTACCTTCCTAGGTTTATCTGTTCATGAAGTAAGGAAATATCAAAGATTGCAACAAAGACTTGAATGAGAGGGCCAAATGCTGAGGTGAAAACAGGTCCCCTTTTCTTCACACACCATGACAGGGCAACATAACAAATTCCTGATCCTGCTATCCCCTACATTCAATGACACAAACTATTGAGCCATTTGAATAGTTCTGATTAATATTCAAATTATATAAGAAACCATTGGAAATAGGCAAATAACATATTGATATTTCAAAAACAGTAAACCTAAATCAATCAAGCGCGCTTAACTTACCGAGTATAGAACACTAGTTATCTGTATGATTCCTCTGGGAAGCCATGAAGAAATGTTCCTTTCAATGGTAATGCATAGAATCGCTGATTGGACCGCACAAAAAATGACATTATCGCAGTGTTAGTATACTGATAAGAGTAGTATTTTCCGATCTGAGCTTGTACCATGAACCAAGAAGACCACATGAGGCTGCCTATGAACAGAAATTTGTCAAGTTTAGCTTTTCTTGCCTGCATTTTACATGATTGAAATGGTCAAGTTATGCAGAAACATTAATAGGATGGTTCTGAGGATTCACGTGGTTTAATTACTGTACTTAATGTGAATTTTTGGTGTGGTTATATATGCGGGAAATTGAGATACTTTGATGAAAATGATGGGTTTATATGTAGATATGGTAAAATTTAAGGAATTGAAGTGCATATTCCATTGCATGATCATGGAGTGTTTTATTGGTTAATCATGTTTAATAATATTTATTTATTTATTTTATGTTCATTATATTGAGGTAGTATCATGGATCGTTATGAGTCAAATGAATTTGTGAGGTTTAACTGAATTTATATTTAATATTAATTACGAGTTATTTTAAATATTTTTTTTGACATAATAAAATTTGAATGTCTTGAATGTAATTGAGATGGCGTTAATTAATTTCACTAATTTGTAAGTGTTGACAAATATAAGAGAGAGCTAGTTAGTAGAGAGACTTTTATTAAAAATAACTTACCACCATAGTGGTAGAAACACTACAAGAAAACCGCCTATTTACAGCGACAAATGTTGCTGTAATTTCGTTGTAAAAAAGATTTTACAATGGGTCATACCCCTGTTGTATGGTTTTGTTAGAGGCTTGGTTGTAAATAATATTACAACAGACTCACTTTCCCGTTGTAATTGAGCATTTACAACGAGAATATTATCGGTTGTAAATAGACTATTACAATGGTAATCTACACTATTACAATCATTTTTTCAGTTGTAAATGAGTTTTAGCATGTACAGCGGAAACATTACTGGTTGTAAATAAACTATTACAACGGTAATATCACTATTACAACTGTCTTTTTTTTATATATTGTAAATGAGTTTTTTACAACTATATTTGAAGTTGTAAAGATGCAGCTATCCTACAATGTTATATCCACATTTTCCCTCCAAATCTCGTTGTAAAAACACATTTACAAGGACAAAATTTGTTGTGAATAAATTTATCATCTAATTAACTATTGATCCAAATACAAAAATTAACAAAACATATCATTGAATGGTTTAAACAATCCAATCTGATCCAAATCATTGTATTAGTACATAGTTTGAGCATTCCAATACAATTCAAATCATTGTATTACATAATTTAAGAAATCCAATCCAAATCCTTGTATTACTTAGAAACCTGATTGAAACGGCCTTTGACTGGTGAAAAGCTGATGCAATATTTCCTCAAGAATAGTACTGTCAAGCTATGTGCCAAGAAGCTTCTTGCCACACCAATATGTATATGTATAGTATACCTGCACAAAAACATGGATTATAGTCAATCATAGTAACTGATGCAACAATCACCCATATATATAGTATACCTGCACAAAAACATGGATTATAGTCAATCACAGTAACTAATACAACAATACTACAATACCAAGAAAATGCTAGGCTAAAAAAGGTTGAATTACTGAAACTGGTATTCCAAAATCCAACTGGTGTCCAGAGAACAAGACAATGCAGATGAAAAGAACAACACCTTGAAAATGCACTACAAGCGCATTCATAAAAACGGTGAGCGGGTCAAATAGAAAACAAAAGGTGTTAAAATGAGAACTAATTGTCTAATAAAACTGAACAATTATATAAATTGAATAAATAAATTGATAGAAAGAGCAATACAACTGCGAGAGCAATACTTACTTCAGGTTTTAATTCAATATAAGTATTTTGGCACAACATAAACAGAGTCATGGGTGTCAAACCTCCTTCATCCCCATGATCTTGTGATTCCCTACGCGACCTACATTTTCAACTCTTGACATCCAAAACTGGTAACCATTTCGAACCCATATGGGAATGGCAACAGAAAGGCATGCCAACAAAAGAAGTACTATTAGTGTCAATCCAATGAGTGATGACTTGATGCAAAAAAAGATGTACAAGTTCAAGAAACACGATGGTAAATGAGCTCTTAGTTATAACACCAAAAGGCATGGTAAAAATAATACAAGAAAAGTTCTATTTGATATGTAAGCACTCTCAACTAAAAAGACCAACATGAAGTTTAAGATTATAGTAAGTTTACATTGCAAATATATGCAAATAAATCCCTGATATGCCATATTGGAGATATCTATGAGTTTTCCATTAAACATAGCAATAGTTTCATCATCATCCATCTTCGGTTATTCAAACTTTGTGGCCAACATTTGTAGTTTTGATTCATGTGCACGGCTAGTTCCTTCATGAACGGTTTGCAAAATATCCCAAGTCTTCTTTATTTGATGACATGTAGATATCAGTTTAAATTGATTTTCATCTACAACCGTGAATATAACTTTCAACGCTTTTGAGTTTTCTAATGAGGCCTTGAGTTCATCAAGGATCCAAGTTGACTTCTCTTTAACCTTCCCTTTCTTCGTACTTGATTCCCCTTCTTTCTCAGTTGAGCTAGATTCAAGATTCTCAGTAGGGGGGCTCCATTCGGTTTCAACAAATTGCCAAGCCAGTTCATCCAATGATTTGATAAAAATTCTTTAGCGTGCCTTCCAATAATTGTATTTTGTTCCTTCTAGTAATGGTGGCTGAGAGATTGAAGCTCCTTCTTTGGTAGCCATGGTAAAACCAAATCACACTTTCCTTGACACAACCAAGGTAAGAATAAGTGACTTAGCTCTGATACCAACTGAAATTTGGTTTTACCTAGTTAACTTAATTTTAACTCCTTGTTCCAACATAACCTATCTAACCAAACATGTAATAAATCAAAAAAATACACAAGCCTTTGTTACGCAGTTCGGTGAAATTCACACACATCTGCGGGGTTTGGTCCAGTTCAGAATGAATCCACCAATCAGAGAGATATAGTACAAAGTACATCATACAATTATACTTATCTTCTAATTATTCATGTGTAAATTCTGCAAGCTCCCCTTGCTACCAATCCGCCTTGATCAGACTCCCTCTGACCTTTAAATTCGTCGACGCTGGATCTCCTCCTCCCGAGGAATTAAGGTGTACGATTCTGAACTTGATCAACAGGTTACGGTATGTTGGAACATATGTATGCTGACTCTCGCAAAACTCTTGAAAAGATAGAAAATCTGAGTGCGGATTTTCGTAATTAAATTCGTTAAGATTGCAGCCGTAATGTCCTCTATATATAGTACATTGAGAATATCATAATCCTTCATGATTATCTCCACAATATTTCTATTCCTTATTTGCTTCTGAAGCATATCAAAATCTCTTAAATAAAGAGAGTTTCATTATCTCAATTATTCCATAATATTCCATAAATAAAATTCCACAATTATAGGGATTTTCCATAAACCCAATAGGCTTCTAATACACGCCTAAAACAATATTTCATAATCTCCAAACTTCCATAAATCAATATCACGCAATATTCTATTCAACCGTTAAATCCTTTTTAGGCTTCAACTTTCTGTATGTTCCAACATGGAACATTTTTCCTTTTTCCACATTAGTTCACAAATACCAACTTAATAATCAATGAAGTCCACGTGACTTTACAGTTCGATTAACCTGTTATCCTAGGAAATTCTAGAAGAGTTTGGTTTATAAATCATACTTGAATTGGGAGAAATTAAAATATTATAAATTCAAAGAATATGAATTTTGATTGGTACGACTCAAATGATCATATTTGTGGAGAAGAAGAATCAAGGGACATGAAAGAGATGAGTACTTTTAATTATATGTTTTTATTTCAATTTTGAAAGATATGGTCCAAGATGATATACTTTGTGATATCCATGAAAGAGAAATATAGTTCATGCATGGTTGGTGTTTGAATGTTAAAAATTTCTTGTAAATGCACGGAACAAGAAAATTAGAATTTGCATCAAGAATTATGTTATGACCATGTGAATGTTATATGATTATATTTGGCATGTATTTGCATATTGACGAAAGTGATAGTCACTTAAAAAGATAATATCATCCAGTAAGTTGATGAGTGAAAACTTCACGCTTCTTATTTCCGGCATCAATTAGACATCCACGCTCCTTAATCAGCATCAGACATTCAGCATCATCTGGTCTTTGGCTCTCTGAAGCGGCATCAATCAACAAGAGGGTTTTATTCGTTCAGCGCGTGTTATACACGCGCCTATTGTTTAAGAATGTGGATGAACATCATGCGCGCGTCGACTACAACACCTTCATGATGCGTGAAACCCACTAATGGTTTCTTCTACTATGCTGTTTTCCTTGATGATCATTTGTGACTCTCGTGATTTTACCCACTGCGCCTCAAATTTTTGGGATGTTTATCGCCAGTTTGAGGCTTTTGTGGAGAACTCGTTCTCTTTCACCTTTAAGGTGTTTCAAAGTGATGGGGATACTAAGTTCATAAATGGTCGCTTACACCCTCACTTTCAGACAAAGGGCATTCACCATCAGATTTCTTACTCGTATACTCTTAAGCAAACGGTTGGGCTGAGCGCAAGCACCGCCACATTACTGAGATAGACTTGTCTATGTTATACCGTTCTCATGTCCCTATCTCCCACTGGCATCACGCCTTTTCCGCAACCACTTATACCATAAATCGGCTGCCCATTCATGTTCTTGTGGATGATCACCATATGAAGTTATTAATGGTTGGGTTCCCATATACACGAACTTCCATACATTTGGTTGTCGTGTGAATCCTTATCTTCATCCATATGCAGCTCACAAACTCGTTCCTCGTAATTTTCCCTGTATCTTTCTTGTTTACAGCTCCCAGTACAATGGATATTGATGTTTGGATCCCATGCCTGGAAAGATATATGTCACCAGGCATGCTCAGTTTGACGACACTCACTTCCCTTATGTTGTGGTTCTACTTCAGTAACTCCGTTCTCTTTAGATGTCTCTACTTTTTTTGGATCCCCCTGATGCATCAGTGGATATTCCTACTTCTTCCACGGTGGCATCTCCTCCTTCTCGGCTTGTCACTTCGGTTGCCAGCCCTACTGGCTCATCGATGCTATTGTCCTCACCGACTATGGAACCTTGTTATGTATGCTTTGTCAATTCAAACCACCCAGTGGCTGCTCCGACGCATCCTGCTCCACCTATCTCGCCATCAACTAGCTCACCTGGTTCGTTGTCCATCTCACCCTATTTTCGACCAGTCCATCTAGTTTGCCGACAACCGCATCGAGCCTTTCACCGGCCCCTTCATCAGTCGCAATTGCTCCTCTGATCTCTCCACTCTAGCCTTGCACTCATCGAATGGCTACTCAAATGGCAACTGGGGCTATTCAGCGTAGAGATTATTCTAATATCGTTGCTCACGTTCTTACTACTGCCTTACTTGCTCAGTCTGAGCCCACGGATTATCGCACAACTCTTCAGGATCCATCTTGGGTTTCCCCTATGTATGATGAGATAACAGCTCTTCATGGACAGCACACCTAGGATTTGGTGCCACACCCATCATATGTTAACATTGTTGGCTCGAAATGGGTTTATTGACTTAAGTATCGTCCAAATGGAACGGTTGAGCGTCATAAGGCTAGGCTTGTTGCGCAGGATTTTTTCCAGATTCTGGGATTTAACTTTGATCACACTTTCAGTCTGGTGGTAAAAGCATCAACGGTTTGTATTGTTCTGATTATTACTACGATGTGCTTTCGGTCTCTTCATTAGCTATATGTCAAGAACACTTTCGTCAACAGAGTCCTCCATACTCAAGTCCATATGGCACAACCCATTGGTTACAAGAACCCACTTCATCCAAATTATGTTTGTCGCTTGCGTAAGGCCATTTATGGTCTTAAGCAAGCTCTGCGGATTGGTTTCATAGATTCAGTACTTATTTGGTTCAGTTACGTTTTGCTTGCAGTTCAGCTGATACTTCTCGTTTTGTTCTGTCTTGGGGCTCGTCGTTACTATACATGTTAGTTTATATTGATGACATCATCCTTACAGGTAATGACCCGACTCTATTTGACGGTTCATTGATCGGACACATCAGGAGTTTGCTATCAAGGATTTTGGCACTCTTCACTACTTTCTTGGTTTGGAAGTTACACCCCCTGCCTCGGGTTTACTTCTCGGCAAGCAAAGTATTCCAGGGATATTCTCACTCGTGTAGGGATGTCTGATGCTACCCCATTCTCTACTCCTTTTCTTCCAGGTTGGAAGCTCCCAACTCCACCAGCCCTCAGTTTCAAAATTTGACTCTATGCCGCTTTCTTGTTGGGGGCTCTTTAGTACCTGAAGATTACTCGTCCAAACTTGTTCTTTGCGGTCAACACATTTAGTAAGTATATTCAAGACCCTTGTGACAATCATTTTGCCGCGGTCACTTGGATTCTTCGATATGTCTGAGGTACTCTGCATTTCGGTCTTGCCTTTTTAGTCTGCCAGATCTCCAGAAGTGTTGGGTTATTCTGAGGCTGATTGGACCCGCTGTCTAGAGATGTGTCAATTTACATATGGTTTATGATGCTTTTCTTGGTGGAAATCTTGTTTCGTGTAGTGCCAAGAAACAGCCCACTAAGGAATACTAGTACTAATATAACTTTAGTCTAGTCATTAAATTGTATCCATATCTAATCAGATATTTGATTGATTCTAACAACCATCATTTTTGAGCACGCTTGCTCTTTTACTTTATTGAGTGCACTCTTTATAACTCCTTTGGTAGGAAAAAAGTATCTCTTCTTTGTTATAGTTTGTAAACTACTTGGAGAATAGATTTCTCCGATGCCGACTTTTCGACTCCTTTGAGGTACTTGGCCTCTCTTTTGCCTTTTTCTAACTCCTTTAAGTTACTTGACCTCTTCTTTTTCCTTTTTAAAATGTAGCTTTCATAGTTTCTTTGAGAAACTAGTCTTTTTTTTTTGCTACTCCACACTTATTCAGTTACTTTGAGATATTTTTTATTTTATTTTTTATCAATGCTTTGAGATATTATATCTTTTTTATGGATTTATGGCTTCAATTAGCTCACCTTAGCGAATTATAAATTTGGATAATTTCCCGCCAAGGGTGTTCACCACACATAGATGAGCAAAAAGCAATAAAATTGCTTACCATACCTCTTAATAGACTTTATAAACTAGCAAAAGTTTCTTAGCCTTTTGGTAGGGCAGGTGGCGGTGGTTGTGGCCAACCTGGCATGAGAGATTGAAATTGGACATCATCGAAGATGGAGGTTTTCCAGAAGCGGCAACATGAGCGGAGGTGGTGGTGTTAGCGAATTAGGTGCTAGCGCTAAGTGCATCCGGTCGCTTCCACTCGAGTGTATATGGTCGCTAGCGTGCAAGAGCACCGGTTGCTAGCACGACCCTCACGAGGTATTCAACATCGTTGCACTCATGCATTGTTATTACCACGTTAACTTGCGGTGGGATAAGGAGAGGTGATACGACTGGGTGGTGAGAAATTGGGGGTGATGATAGGAAGTGGGATCCAGGATCCAGGGTGGTGAAAGAAATAGGTTTGGGGCTTGGGTGTTGCCAACACAGGAATGGTGGCGGGTCTGGGAAAAGGTGGTGGTGGTTTGATGGGAGGTGTGAAGGGTGGTATCCGTGATTAGGAACGACTAGGGATGGCAGTGGGTCAGGTTTTGGTGAAGGTTCGCCCCGCATCCACCCAAATGGGGTGGGTATGGATGTAGTTTTCGTGGGGGTGAGGCGGGTATGAGTATGGAAATTGATACCCACCATGGGTAGTGGGTCGGACATGGATATCAGTTCATACCCACTTCACCCCCACCCCACTCCATTATACCGTTATGTACACACTAATTTATTATATAATAAACTATTATTTATCCCTAATGCACATGTTTTACTTATAATATTTTCATGTAAATATTATTAAACTTTTAGTATTAAAATAAATAATTTTAAAGTAAAATTTAGGTGTTTTTTGGAGATAAATAGGGTGAGTAAAATGAATTTGAAGTGGGTATGAAGACCCAAGTGGGTGATGGGGCGGGTGGATTTTAGATAATACCCGATGGGGCAGGTTAATTTTAATATTGTACCCGCTATGGGTAATGAGATGGGTATGGATATGAAAATTTTAGGTGGCCGTGGGTATGGAGGTACCATAATCCGTACCCGCCCCGCCCCATTGCCATCCCTAGCGGGAGGTGGTTGTGTGAGAGGGTTTTTTCGGTGGGAGTTTTTCTGGCAGGGAGAGTGTTGCATTTACAAAATTAAAAAAAATATTATCTATACTTATTAGGGCATATGATAGTAAAATACACAACTTGATTTAGCAGCACTACAATTGTATGAATTTTTTAGAGTTAGGTGTTAAAGTAACTCTATGTTATGGTCGAAAGTGTCAATCTAACTCTGTAAAAATCTGAAAGTGCAATTCTAACCCTTTTATTTGGTCAAAAGTGACAATCTAACTCTAGAAACCTGAATTTGATAGGAATTTTGTAAATTGACTATTATACCCCTATTTAAAAATAATAAAAATTCAAAACTTGGAAAAGACAATATTGCCCATGAAAACCCTAAATTCTTCTTCTCTCACACCAGATCCCGCCATCGTTCTCCCACTTCCCCATCCACCCCTCCCATTTCCTCGTCCCAAAAACTCCCTTGGTCTAAAATCTAGTCTCCCTAATTTGGCCTAATAGCTTCTTCTCAGAAGGAGATTTTCTTCTTCTTGTTTGGAGTAGCTCCTTCTTATCGTGGCGGTGAGTGGATGGTGTTGGGGTTCGGTGGTGTCAGGGTGGGATGGTTGGGTTGGGTTGGGTTGGGGTGGCATCGTGGCGGGACTGGCTAGGTTGGGATGGCGTCGCGGAGGGAAGGCTAGGTTGTGGTGGTGTCTCGGCGAGGCTGGCTGGGTGAGTGGAGGTAGGGTTTTGAGCGGCATTGAGGTGGGTTGGGGTGCTTTCCGGCGAAGATGGCGCCGATGGCAGAGAGTGTGGGATGGGGTTGCTAAGGTAAGGCGGTGGCGAGCAACAGAGCTAGTTGGGTGGGATGGTTGGTTGAGATAATGTAGTGTTTCGAGGCGTGGGTGGCTGGGGTGTTTTCCGGCGGAGGTGGCAGCAGTGACAGAGGTGGCGGATTTAATCAGGCAGTGGTGGAGAGGGTTTAATCAGGCAGAGGCAGTGGGCGGCGACGGTGTTATTGTAGCGACAGAGCAGCGGCGGGTCTATGCGTGTGGAGGTGGTGTTGGGCGGAAGTCTAGGTTCTGGTGATCTCTAGATTCCAGCAGCCAGCGGCGATGATGGCTTTGGTTTTGGAGATGAAGAAGAAGAAGAAGAAGAACCTCAGGGGTATGTTTGTCATTAATTTTTTTAAGACAAGGGTGTTTAGTCTTCTTAGGTTTGGTTAATGCTGGAAAATGCCAAGTCAGTGCCGAAATAGAGCGAAAAGGTTATATCGGCACATTTGCTGAAAAACTTAAGGTTAAAATCGCACTTTTAAATTCTATAAGGTTAGATTGGCACTTTTAGAAAATAATATGGTTAGTTTTTTTTTTACCCATTTTTATATGGCGAACGACTTCAGGGGCCCTCTAACTCTTCCTATCGTTCACCTTTGGCCGTCCATTTATTTTTTAAATACTTTTACCCCCTAAACTAGCAAAAGTGCTGAATCGCAACTCTTCCTTCCGATCAAAATGTTAAGTTCAGCCAAAATGTTAAATTTAGGGGTAAAATAGTAATTTTACATTCTTTCATTCTATTTTATTTTTTTCTCTTTTTTCCTTTTTTCCTTTTTTCTTTCTCTTTTTCCGTTTTGTTATTTCCTTTTCCATTTTCTTTATTTTTTCCCTTTTGTTTCCACTTTTTTTCTTTTTTCAAACCCTTTCCCCCTTCCCCTTTCTATCTTCACCTCCTCAACTCATTTCTCTATCGCCTACCGCCACTTCACCACCCAAGCTCTGCCTACTGCCACCGCCACTCTGCTTGTCGCCACCGCTGGTGCCTTCAGCCGCTGATCCCCCTCCGCCCCTCTGCTCGCTAGCCTCACATCGCCCCTGGCCACCCCACCTCCACCACCTGTTGATCCCCACAACTTCACCCCTCCAACACTGACCCTGTTGATCTTTCCCAATCCCTACCCCGACCACTACACTGATATCCTAGCCATTCATCACCATCACTTTCCATCTTAGCCCAAGCCCCCACACCGTCGTCCCAACTTAAATCCTAACCTCCGCCATTGTTTCCCCCGCCACCGTTGTGCCAACCTAGAGCCCCACACCACCGTCCCAGCCTAAGCCCCCTCATCGTCATCCCAGCCCAAATATCCTCATCATCGTCCCAGCCTAAAACCTAGCCCCCGCCACCGCTGTCCCCGCCACCCCGTTCCAGTTCAGAGCCCCCACACCGCCGTCCAGCCCAAACCCAGGCCCCACCACCGTTGTCTTTGCCACTGCCGTCCTAGCCCAAACCATAGCCCATCCTTCATCCCCACCACCGACACGATGGGAAGGTGGAGGTTATTTAAGGAGTGCGGGGAAACAGAAGAAAAAATGAAAAGGGGATAGCTGTGGCGGAAAGAGAAAATGGGAAAACAGAAAAGAAAAAAGAAAGGGATAGGGAAAAATAAATAAAAAGGAAAAAATGGAAGCAAAAATAGAAATTGATTGATAGAAAGGGGAAATGAAAAATGACTATTTCCCCCTTAAATTTAGCGTTTTTTTTACTGAAGTTGAAGCTTTGACCGGACGGAAGGGCTGCGATTCAGCACTTTTGTTAGTTTAAGGTGCAAAAGTATTCAAAATATAAATTGATGGCCAAAAGTGAACGATGGAAAGAGTTGGAGGGCCCCTGAAGTTATTTGTCCATAGTTGCATTGTGTTTATACCTTCAAATCTAACATCCAAATGGACTTTACAAAAATTAAAGTCCCCAACTAAAATGGCCCGTATCACTTCTGGGCCTGGGTAGATATTGAATATCTCATATTCTAATGGGTAAGGTTTAAATTTGAGTGGTTTAAGAGATGAGGACGAATCCCAATACCAAATGAGAGTATAGTTTGAAATTCATGATGATTCAGTCAAAATAATTGTCCACCAAAACAGTTCCTTACTATTTCATGACTTTCTGTGACGGCATCCTTTCCTTAATGTACTTCGCGTTTGTGTGTTTTTATTCCCGCATTTCGCCAAAATTCTTATGCCACCATTAATATATTCCCTCTGTTTTTGTATAAGTGCTTATTTTTAAATGATACAGTTTTCATTTTTGGTAAGATTTCTTTAATTTTATCCACTCATTCTACTTTTTACTTTCTACATTCGATTCCATCTACTCATTTTTTTCCATTTAAATCCAAGCAAATAAACTTATGGTACTACAAATAAAGAAACAGAGTGAGTATGACTATTGATGAGAAAATAACTCCACTGTCGTACACACTATGCTTGTTTTTAGGAAAAATAACACATTTATACTTTTTCTCATTTTCCTGATATTGTTTCCATTGATTTTGGCATAAATATTAGTAATAAATGAATAAATGAAATTCAATTTGGAGTATGAAAGGTACTCCCTCCATTCAGCTATGTTTGACACACTTTTTAGTCAACTTTCTGAAGTCATGTTTGACCATAAATTTCATGTAATATATAAGTAGCAATATTATCATGTGAGGTATCGTTGGATTCTTCGTAGCATGTACTTTCCAATTATTAAAATTTTACATGATATTAACATACGTAGCAAAAATTATTAATGGTCGAACATGCCTTGAGAAAAAAGGCAAAAAAAGTGTGACAAACACTTTTGAACGGAGGGAGTATTATAAATACATTTCAATGAATACTCATACTCATACTCATACATGATCAATTACTAGTAATTTTTTAAATCAAATTACATTAAAAAATTAGTCACAGCCAATGAAAAGAATGGGAGTAGAAAAACATAAAAAGGCAAAAATATATATGTAAGGGTAGTTACTGTAATATTAAATACAATACAACATTAATAAATATAATACTTAAAATCATTAAAACGTAGATCAAACACAATTAGGAAAATACAGTAAATACTAAAATAATTCAATTACCTCCGTTAACGTATTGTCTTATCAAATCCAAGCATTCCGCCAAAGTTTGATTTTCTCAATTTTCTTCTGGGCCTGTGATAATGGATGATCTCCCATCTTTTAACCCCATAGCCGGTGGTCAGGCTACTCATGTGTATGGCTTCCAGAGGCGGCGGAGATCGGCCAAGTGGAACAGCGCCGGTGGAGAGAAGGGTAAGGGTTTGAAAATGGGGGCGGGTAAGCAGAAAAGCTAGCCGGCGGTGGAGAAAGACGAGAGGCTGAAAGTGGAGGTGTAAGACGAGAGCTGCTGGAGAGAGGGAGTAGATCTGAAGCTTGGAGCACTGCTTTTAGATCTGAAGGACACTCCGCAGCTTTCATTTTTTATCAAACATTTGCAAAGAAAATGTCATATTTACTATTTTCAAATCAAAATTTATAAATTTGAATTTGAATTATATATTAATATATATAAAATAAAAATATAATATGAAATACAGTTAGATTAGTCTTAACATCTATTTTAAAATATTAAATTTTTGTACAAAATTATTGTGTAGTTAGGGATATAATTGGTCATTATCATTGAATACCATGAAAAAGTAAATGTATCATCTTCTCTGTAACTAACGGATGGAGTAATACTTATTCACATCCATTTACATGATTAAAAAATTGATATAATAACGATAATGATCAGAGTATACAAAAACTAATATTAACATCCATTTACATGGTTTTTTTAAAAATTGATATAATAACGATAATGATCAAAATGATTATTAAAAATTCTCATAAAAAATGTAAGAAGTCTAGTTTTAAATCAATTGATGGAATTATTTTTTATAACTTATACGGAGTGTAACAAATGTATGAAGTCTAGTTTTAATCATTAGATGGAGTTATTTTTGTATAACTAATACTCCTTCTATTTCTATATTTGTGACACACTTATATTATTAGAATTTTTTTAAATGACACACTTTTTCATTTTGTTGACAATATTTCTTTATTACTCATTCTACTTTTTACTTTCTACATTCAATTTTATCCACTCATTTTCTTTACATAAATTCAACCACCTATACATATGGTGCTACAGATGGAGAAATAGAGGGAGTATAACATGAGGTGATTTATTTATTGTAACGAACTTGTATAATTTTAAAAATCTTTTAAAATATGTTTTAAAATATAAATAAGTTTCATTTGATCTTAAATATTGTTAGAATGAGAGTTTTCATAATAATATACAGTATAACAGAAACTTTCTCCAGAAGTAGTTATTGAAATTAACTTTAATAATAGTAAAATAAAATGAGATGTTTGCATTAGTTTAGTTCTTGTTTATTTATCAGTCCCACCTTACTATGCGTGATATTATTAGTTAAAAATTATAATTTAATTTTTATATAACATTTGCATCTCACATTTAAATTGAAAATAAACAATATATTTTAAAATTTATTCATCTAAAAAACTACATAAATTATAAATTGAAATACTAATTTAGTTAAAAATTATTAAATAATGAATAAAATAAATTTATTATTTTTTATAAATAATACTCCTTTTGTTCCACTAATAATTGCACAATTTCCTTTTTAGTCCGTCCCATCAGAAATTGCACAATTTGACTATTTACCAATTTTATAAATTTACAAAGCTTGCAATAAAAAAATAAAAAATACTCTTCTTAAGCAACAAATTAAGTAAGACAAAAACTAAACATCACATTTTAAAACCTAAACCTAAAATCAGAATCTTAATTTATCCAACAACCATTTTAAAATTTTCAACTGGCAATCTTTAATGTTGCTTTCTCACTCACCTGACCTTATCTCTTCCCTTTACATCGAGAATCCTTCTTTCTCTCATCTCCAAATTTCTCTCATCTCTATCTTCTCCTATCTGAGAAACCCTAGCTGTATGCCTATCCTCTCATCCGGCGTCTCATGAATCACCTCCGACCTCATCACCGACGCGAGTATCATATTCACCCATTCTACCAATACAAACCGCACCTTTTTATGTGATGGGCTCTGATTCGTGTCAGATTTCTGGAGACCTTACCTTGAAATCGACGAATCTCTCTCAGATTTGACCGATTCGCAGCAACCTTCGGAGTGTAAATTCGATACCGATGATGATGCCTTAAAATCCCAATCGTTGAGGCGGCCAGGTTCCGCCGGCAATGATGGTGCAGTTGAGTCGGCGCTGGCGTAGGAGGGGGGTTCGGCGACGCCTCTCCTTGGTGGCGCTGTTAGAAAACAAGGCTCACCGGTGGCGCGTGTTTCCATGCACTCCCTCATCTCTGGATCTGCCTTTGTTTTGAAAGTGGCGCCACCGGTAAGCTCTGAATCGGTGGAAATCGGGCAGAGCAACACCTTGGACGACATCCAGCTATAGGTTGAAGGAATAAAAATCCCTAGACTCCTTCTGGG
>JAULKM010000013.1:6618032-6631101 GCA_032355605.1 Rubia tinctorum
GTGATCTCCGCACCTCCTCCACCCCACCCCACCACCACTTCCCCACACCTCCCCCACCCTTTTCGACCACTTTTTAGCACATAGCCACTCTTGAACCTATCCGACGACGATCCACCACCACCCCACCCTTTCCCAAACCACTCATGCCACCCAGCTCCGCCTTTCACCACCACATCACAACCACCACCCCAACTCTACCACCATTGCGATGCAACCTCACTATCCCCGTCGCCACCGCGAAACCCTAGCCCACCCGCCGCCGCAAAATTCATGATCAAGGAATCGAAGAAATCAGAGAGAAGAAGAAGCAATGGAAGAAGAAATCAAAGAAGGAGTAGCAATCGAGAAGAAGAAGAAGAGAGGAAGGCGGAAGAAAATAGGGAGTGTAATAGTTATTTCTATTTTGTTTTCAATTGTTTTTCATAGGGGCAAAAATATCTTTTCAAGAAATTCAGGCTAAAAAGTTGTCGGAATGGGTACTTTTGCACTTACACTTACTATCTAGGGTTATATTTGCACTTTAAATTATCAAAAGGTCATATTGACAGTTATGTGAATTAGCTAGGGTTATAAAAACCCTTAAAATTAAAATGTTTAAAAATTGAAAAATGAAGCAATATCTTCAATTCTTCCCCTCCACCACCACCCCATCCACTTCCACCACCGTCTCCACCACCATCCCATTCAGTCAACTCTCGATGTTATCAACGTTGGTTATTCGTGTCAGTCTTTCATTGTGATTTAGGGTTTTAAATTGAATGCCGAGTTGGTCACCAATTAGATCGATATCATTTGCAAATTGTGGTCGAAGTCGTACGTACTCAGTTCCTGTGAAAATCCCAATGACTTGTAGTATTTAAAATAAATTAATTAATAACGTTATTTTATTTCTCTGCTATGAAATTTAGGGGTCATGGCTGTCAATGGTGAATCCAATCGTGCCAACTTTGAGTTGAATGATTTATGTTCATTTTGCGACATTTATTTTACTAGGGAACCTATACAAAATCATTAATTTCATTCTTTTTCTACTGTTTAGGGGAACTGGTAGCATGTTGTCTGACTTGGTTATTGATGTAGACACGATGTCATTGGATTGTCCATGTTTCACCAACATCTTGTCACGGAAAAACTTGGTAAGTCCTACCTAATACACATAATTTATGTTTCGTTTAACATTTATTTATTTTAATCATTCAAAACTAACTGTATTTTTTTTATTTATGATCTAGTACATCCTGAGTGACATGGTAGCACGCCTACCAAGTCAAAAGAACCTCGTTGTTCTGAGGTGCAATAAACCCGAGTGGCACATGAGTTACTAGGAGAACAAGAAAATCAAGGCCTTGTCCCCAAAGGGTTTTGGAGAGTTTCTTACTGACAACATCATGTCTATTGGTGATGTGGTCTTCTTCGAGCTACTTGATGCTACCGTCTGTTGCATAGTGCTCATGGTCTTGATAGTGAATAACACGCATTGTCAAATTTTTATGCTGATAGTGCACCATTTATGCTAAGGCCAAGCGCCTAGCCTAGCCGGCCCAAGTCCCTCTAATTACCCTCGAAATAATGTCCTTTGGGTAATAACCATTGGGTCGGCCCAAGGAAGAGCTTAACTACTTGCATCACAAGAAATCACATCGGTTGCCCTACCTACCAACCTATATAAAGAAAAGAGGTAACACTGCATACTCTATAATTCAATCCTAATCAAAATACACTTTCTGACTTTATCATCAGAGGCACTTCCCCCAGACAACTTCGGGGGTTCTGTCTTGCAGATTTCGGTGAAAGGAGCGACGAAATCGGTGGTGGCATTTTGGTGGCGCATCATACCCTACTGAGCATTTTAATGTAGGATTGTAATTTTAAAAAACATTATTATTTTTGGAAATATTATGTTTTACAGTAGTTTATGGGAAAATTTTCAAACTAATGATTTGGTTAATATAATATGTATCGTTTGTCTCATTTTCCATGCCTACCATTGAAACAGTATTTTTAGTTACTTTCAAAGAAAAAATTGATTTAGACTTGAGTATGAATAAAAAAAATGTTCCATT
Organism: Rubia tinctorum; assembly: GCA_032355605.1. Classification (NCBI taxonomy): domain Eukaryota; kingdom Viridiplantae; phylum Streptophyta; class Magnoliopsida; order Gentianales; family Rubiaceae; genus Rubia; species Rubia tinctorum. The sequence continues at coordinate 6,620,096 of JAULKM010000013.1, forward strand.
CATTTTCAAACAAAAAAAATTCAACTCCAATTTTTTTATTTATAAATAGTTTTCCAAATAGGCATTGACACCGCCATTGCATCGCATAAGACATCGGTAATAGTGAAATATTATCCGATGTCGGCCATATAATAATACAACATTTGTGACATTGCATACCATTCAGTTACTTCATTTACTTCGTTTACTTTGACTTAATAACTTTTTACTTCGGTAAAAAAAATAACTGAGGTTACCTTGGTTACCTTTTACTTCATTTTGAAACAAAATCGAGGTAAAAGAATGTTTTACCTCGGTTATTTGACAAAACAAATTGAGGTAAAAATTCCGAAGTAAAAAGTCAAATTTCTTTTAGTGTTTGTCTATGTTTTATTTAATCTTATAATAGTGAGCCCTTAGTTGATTTTTATGCTTTGTAGAAGGAAATGAGTGGATTGATCTTGTGAAAATCGATCCTTTTATAAATCATCAAATAATCATGCATGATACAATTTAACTTAGATATGGTACTTTTGAACCTAAGCATTGTACATTCTACTTTAATATATGATAAGATATATTTGAGTTTGAAAATATAAGATATACATTATATATAAAAGTACAATATATAATATAGGAAGTATAATGATTATATTATAAGATACAATATTAAAATTAAAAATTACAGTGATTGTTTCATAATTTATAAAAATGTTACCTTTCCTCTAAGTAAAACTAATCCATGAATCATACTCTGAAATGTACTAATCAACCTCGGTTTAGATGCTTTTGGTTTCCAAGAAATATGTCAACCTAAAATTGTTATGGTGCAAATTTCATTTATGCATTTGACATGGAGAAATAATTTTCTAAATCCCCTGAAATTGTTTGCTCAAATGGAAACCAATTCACATATTTCCACAGTTAAGAAGCGTTTATTGAGCTAACTGGCAAGGCTTGGGTGTGATCTCCATTGACATCTTTTCCTCCATTTGCCTGACCAGCATTCTTGTGAAAATCCACTTCTTTGGTTTTTCCCCATAGGAGCAAGTACATTCCCACAACAACAACAATGGATCCCACAAGGCTGTCACAAACAAATTCAACACCATCAAACACAAGCCCTATTCCGCAAACGTTGGCTGTTTTATCCGACTGGTTTCACTATCTGATTAACTTGTTGTTTTCTGTTTATATCTACACACTACGTAAAGAAGTCTCATACTTACAATTTCCAATACTACAAACAGTATCGTTTTGCATCGAAGTAAGGAAAAATCATAGGATGGTGGAAGAAGTTGGATTTACCTTCCTAGGTTTATCTGTTCATGAAGTAAGGAAACATCAAAGATTGCAACAAAGACTTGAATGAGAGGCCCAAATGCTGAGGTGAAAACAGGTCCCCTTTTCTTCAAACACCATGACAGGGCAACATAGCAAATTCCTGATCCTACAATCCCCTACATTCAATGACACAAACTATTGAGCCATTTGAATAGTTCTGATTAATGTTCAAATTCTAAGAAACCATTGAAAATAGGCAAATAACATATCGATATTTCGAAATCAATCAATCGCGCTTAACTTACCGAGTATAGAACACTAGTTATCTGTATGATTCCTCTGGGAAGCCATGAAGAGATGTTCCTTTCAATGGTAATGCATAGAATCGCGGATTGGACCGCCCCAAAAAATGACATTATCGCGGTGTTAGTATACTGATAAGAGTAGTATTTTCCGATCTGAGCTTGTACCATGAACCAAGAAGACCACATGAGGCTGCCTATGAACAGAAATATGGAACCAACGGTCCAATTTTTCGCATCATTCTTGTCTTTCCGAAGCATGTAGGAAGATGATTTAGTCGCGTTGATGACAGGCATTCCTTTGTAAAGAGTCAGCACCAATACTCCTCCTACACAGACCATTGTGCCTAGCAGCTTAGCTTTTCCACTCTTGTTTGTCATGTTTAGTTTTTCTTGCCTGCATTTTACATGATTAAAATGGTCAAGTTATGCAGAAACATTAATAGGATGGTTCTGTGGATATATTCATGTGGTTCAATTAGTGTACTTAATGTGAATTTCAGGTGCATAGCTTCCAGTTAACAATTTGTTCATTTGGGTAATCAGGCTCATTTACTTCCCACTTTTCTTACACCTTTTAATTCAAAATACCACTGTATCGGCACTTGTACTCAGTTCTTTGAGTCTATATGTAGATATGGTAAAATTCTAGGAATTGAAGTGCATATTCCATTTCATGACATGGAGTATTTTATTGCTTAATCATGTTTTATAATTTTTTATTTAATTGTTTTATGCAACTAACATTATATTTAGGTATTATCATGAATCATTATAAATCAAATGAATTTGTCAGGTTTAACTGAATCTATATTTAATATTAATTACGAGTTATTTTAAAATATTTTTCTGACATAATACAATTTGAATTTCTTGAATGTAATGGAGATAGCATTAATTAATCTCACTAATTTATAATTGTTGATATATATAATAGCTAGCTAGTTAGTAGAGAAACTTTTATTAAAAATGAATTGCCACCATAGTGTGATAGAAAAATAATTATTATTACTTACGAATATTTACTTAGTTGTCTATAAATGGTTCTTTTTTCCCAAGCATCATATAATAGAAATTGTTTTTTGGTACTGTCAACGGAGATATTGAAGTCATTTTGAGTAACATAAACCCAAGTTGTCTAAAAATAACATACTAATATTATAATATATTACTAATTTTAAATATTTGCTATATAATCAATCATAAATTGTTAAAATATATAACTTCTAAAGATACATTTAAAACCATAAATATCTCATACTATATATATATATATATCACTAAAGAAAATCCAAATAAACACAATAATGTGAAATCACAAAACATCCGAATTTTTAAATACAATGATTGAGTACTTTTTGATAGAAAAATATATACATATTATATATATTATATATGACAAAGTCTTGTTTTAAACTGACTAACTGTTAAATGAGGACATTTTATAATTAGTGAGACTAATTAGGTCATTTAATATTTACTTTTATTTATTGCAATGAGATACATATTATTTTGATAACATTTTAAAATGAATCTAAACATATAAATAATTACCTTTTAAAAAATTGAATAAAATTTTATAAAAATAATCAGTTTTTATTGTATTCTATATTTAACGATTTCTAACTAAATTAATTATTTCACTTCATAACTCATAGAGTTTTCCATGACTAAACTTTAAAATTTTAAATTAAATTTATTTTCAATTTAAATGTAAGACACATAATGTACATCCTAATATTTTAATTAGAGAAAAGTGCATTTTTAACCATATGTTTCGTTCGAAAGTGCATATATAACATTGTAAAATCAAAAAGTGCAAATCTAACATTAAGTTTTCTATGAAAGTGCCAATTTAATCCTAACAACCTGATCATTTACTAACTATCGACAAAATAAGAAAAAATTAGGATATGATCGTTGCATTTATGGTACTCTAAAAATGGCTAATTTTTATTTGTCAATTCATTTTGCGATTTATAACTAACGTGCATTTACACGAAGTCGAACTAATTTCTTTCTTAGTTAATCTCACAGTTAACTCCTTTTGTAATTGATAATTGATAGGCGTAGCAATTACACCAAAATGATAGACTGGAAATGAATTTTGATTACATGTTGTTTGTGGGATTTATGTTGCTAATTGCTACACTAATCACATATTATTAAATAATGATGAGCGTGATTAGCACTTACCGAAGCGAAAGTGCTAAGATAAAAGTGACAACGGGCACAATATTGATGAATGCACAAGTGTATGTTGCAGATGTATACTTAAGTCCAACGATGAAGAAGTACTGAGTAAGTGAAGCCCTGCAATTAACCACAAAAATTACCATTAACTGAAAACCAGCACATATAAAACTAATGCATGCATGAAGCATGGATACTCACCCTAGTAATGCACTGAAAAATATACCACATATTACACCAACTGTGAGAGTTTCCCAACTTCTCCTGCAGTAAAAATATCAATTCAGTTCCAGCGTATGGGTCTTATTTCCTTTATGCACGGACATTTTATGCGTGCTGATGTGGCGGAGAAAGTGAAAGATTGGGACTGACGAAAATGGAAAATAGGACCTTACGCAGAGACGGGGAAGTAGTACCTTTCCCAGATGAAGGCAATGGGGGCCAAGAAGGCTGCAGAGATGCATTGCCTGTAAGTAACAAGAAGCAAGTGGCTCATTCCCTCGTTCAGAGATTTCTTGAAAAGTATATTCACAGTGGCTAAACAGAAATGCACGAGCAGCATCGCGATCGCGGGTTTCCATTCGTCGAGAACATCCCGTTTAGCCATCGACGTTTTGCTAATTTCAGCTAATTAACTGATCTTAATCAACTCTCTCAACAGCTGGTTAAATTTGGTGAGATGTTGCTTAGCTAGGTGAAGTTAATTATATAAGGAGTGGATGAAAAATTCCTGAAATCATATCGAATCTTGGAAAAATTTGTCTGTGCAATTTAATACAATTTTCTGAGAATTCGCATAATAGGACATCATCCCCCCTGAGTTATAACCACCTCATACTTTCGATCCAGGTCAATTCTTTCCGTATTGGTAAGTGACGGAGAGAGTTAATTAGCGTTCAAAATTCTTCCAATTTGATTAATATTTTAAACATTTGGTCGGGGTATATTTTCAGAGACGTTCAATCAAGCATAATTTATCACTTCTCTTATGCATGGCATCCAATGCTAACTTTTTTTTTGGAAAAAGAGATCTTTATTTGCTTGTACATTTTTGCCCTTAGGAATATAATGTATGAACTTTGTGTCTAATCTGTTCTTTTTATTAACGTGTCTGAACTGTTGAAAATCAGTGATTATAATTGGTACATCCACTGTTTTCTACAATTATTTTGCTAGTTTGGTGCATCCACTGTTTTTCTTTACGATTAAAAATCACATTATTCTCGATACTGTGTATCGAAAATTGTGTTGTCATTATTCTTGATATCGTGTATCAAAATTGTGTTGTCATTGTGAAAATTAAAAAACCCAGAAGAATAACCCTATATGGGTGGCCAAGTAGCAATTCTGGCATTAGTGGAGAAAAATTTATTAGGTGATATAAATCTCCTTACGAAAATTCTGAATTGCAAAATTTGATTGATTCTTGACCGTACTAAAGGATCTCGCAAAACCCTAATAACAAATGCACAAATTGATCACCAACTAGCCCCCATGATTGGCTTTCAATTCGAGTATTTACTTGCTAACTATCCCGTATGATTAGTTTACAAATAAAGGGTTCTATGTTCACTAACTAGCCCGCAGTATTAGTTCACAAAAGGTATTGATACTTAATTAACCCGATAGATTAAGCAATAATGAAAACACTCGCAATCAATGAGTATAATTCAAAAATTCCGAATATTTGATTAATAAAAAGGTCAAAGGTAATTAAAATGTTGAAAGCCACCCCCCTATTTAGAGTACATAAGTATGGCCTTCAAGAATACAAATTAGACAAGGATTTGGTAATTCTTGCCATAAACTGGAATGACTTATGGCAGTTTTAAGAAGCTAAAAACATATCCAACTACAATGCTTAATTTAAATCTAAATGATGACCATATACATCCAGGTAAATCAATTCAAATATTGAATGAATTCTTTAATGAATATATTCTATCTAAACTTACCAAATCTAATTTTAATCAAATCAAAATTGAATATTCTAAAACCTAAATTAGAATATAACCATAACTCTTTTAAACCAACATTATTGAGTTTATGGGCTTTATTCATAATAATAAAAATAAACTAAAACGATCACACTACCTCATTAAAAAACGCAATGGGAAAAAGAGTACAGTGTTATCCTTATAAAAATACTAAACATAAAAAACTATAATAAATGATACTTTTGAGATCGTATCATTCCCTCCGTGGTCAAAAAGTTTCATCCTCAATACATGAACAATCATTTAAATTAAATGGAGATAAACGTCCTACACCATTATGCGAAGTCCTGCTAATAAACAGTGGCTGGATGTTGACTAGGCAGTGATTGGAATGCTAAGGTGGAAAAAATCCTTCAACTTGCGAGAAAAGAATACCAGGCGAGTAAATCAAATAACTCACGAGAAATTGAAAAACTCGCGATGATTTGAACAAGTCGTGAGATGAAGAGATTGACCAGATATTTCACGCGTGTAACAGACACGCCAAATGTGACGCACACGTGAATCCCACGCGTCTTGCAGAGAGATCGCGCGTGAGGAGCACACACCGATTGTCTTCTTCACTACGGACTGCCTTCTCCTCAACACTGGAACTGCAAACTTACGTCGTACTAAACGACAGAAAAATGGAACGAGTCGACGCAGATGCAGTCGGAGAAATTGAACAAAAACATTGTTTACGAAGACCGGTTAGTCGACGAATTCAAAGGCAGTAGATTCCAGTTGAAGCAACAATGCAGATTACTGTAGAATAACGGCGACGATCGGATATAAAGTTGACAAAGAAGAGCAGTAGCGAGCTTGTCTGATCCAAGGATCGGGCAAGTACAGATCAGCGGAACTGATATTAGCGGCAGCAGTGGCGATTGTTGTCCTGTAGCGGTGATGATTCTCTGATGTCTGATATATATTTTTTTCTTCCGATTTTTTCCTTTTCTTTCAAAAATAGAACACAGATATGAAGGTACCCACTGATATCGCCCTACGATACCAACTGATGCCGATTAATATGATAGTCACGGGAATTTTTGCTTCGCTCTGATACCAAATGATATAAATCTCTTTGCGAAAACTCTGGATTGCAGAATTTGATTGATTCTTGACTGTACTAAGGGATCTCGCAACACACAAATAACAGATGCACAAATTGATCACCCACTAGCCCTCGAGATTGGCTTTCAATTCGAGTATTTGCTCGCTAACTAGCCCGCGAGATTAGTTCACAAAGGGTATTAATACTCAATTAACTTGTAGGATTAAGCAACAATGAAAGCGCTCGCAATCAATGAGTATAACTAAAAAATTCTGAATATTAGATTGATAAAAATGTCAAAGGTAATTGAAATGTTGAAAGCCATCCCCTATTTAATGTACATACATATGGCCTTCAAGAAATCAAATTAGACAATGATTTGGTAATTCTTGTCAGAAACTAGAATGACTTCTGGCAGGTTTAAGAAACTAAAACAATATCTAACTACAATACCTAATTCAAATCTAAATGATCATCGTATTCATCCAAGTAAATCAATCCAAATATTGGATGAATTTTTTTAATGAATCTACCTTATCAAGGGAGAGAAAGGTTCTCAAGAGGAGAGGGTTCAAAAATTACTTAGGCATGAGAATTAGGGTTTTTATTTACATAGTGACCCATAAAAGGCACTCCATAAAAAGTGGTTCTACAACCGAACTGCCTTTAAACGATTTTCATGAAAGGCATAAACGTCTTTAATCGATTTAAAACCGACTTTAAAATGAAATGAGTGACTTGAGAGGGAAATGCGAGTTCAGAACCTATTTCGGGTCCTAATTAAAGGCGGTTTCTCAAGAACCGTCTCTGGTTGGATGTCTTTAATCAACACTTCTCCACTAGTGTGGCTAGATTTTAACCATGTGAATGCGACAACTGATGATATGATGGTCACATAAACTTTTGTTTTGCTCTGATATCAACTGATATGAATATCCCTACAAAAACTCTGGATTGCGAAATTTTGAGAAGCACTCTTAACGAAGGTTGATCGAAGCACCCTCTTGAAATCAAGAAGACACGGGCAAAGTCTTGTTAAGATCACAGTTTTATGAACTTTACTAACACAAGAGACTAATTTGTATGAATTCAAGCACTAGTTGCACAAATTGCTCATTAACTAGCACACATGATTAGCTCACAGATTTGAAGGAAATTGCTAACTTAATTAACCCGTAGGATTAAGTAACAATGAAACACTCGCAAGCAAAGAGTAATAACTCAAAATATGATTGATAAAAGTGTAAGGTTATTAAAATGTTGAAAAGCATCCCTTATTTATAGTACATAGGTATGGTCTTCAAGAATTAAAAAAGACAAAGATTTGTTAATTCCTTTCAGAATTTGGAATGACTTATGTCAGTTTTAAGAAGCTAAAACCATATATAACTAAAATATCTAATTTAAATCTAAATGATAACCAAATTCATCCAAGTAAATCAATCCAAATATTGGATGAATTCTTGAAGAAATCTGCCATATATAAACCTACCATATCTAATTCTAATCAAATCAAAAATGAATATTCTAAACCATAAAATAAAGGCATGGCCAAAATGAACTCTTCCAACGCCAACATGGGCGAGTTTGATGGGCTTTATTCCAAAATGAAATAATTTACAATGATCACACTAACTCACTAAAAAATCCAGTGGAAACAAGTATATAGTATTATCCTCCTTAAAAAAATACTAAACTAAGAAAACTGTAATAAAATGATATCTTTATTTCATATCATTCCCTCTATGGTCAAAAGGTTTGCCCTTGAAATGTGAACGATCTTCAAAAGTAACTGGAGATTTACACCCCACGCTATCCCTGCGAAATCCTCCTTATAAATGGTGATTGTACGCTATGCGTTGACGAGGACGGTGAGGTGGCTCTGACGAGATAATGAACTAATTCGAGATAATTTGATCTACTCGCGATAACTTGGATGACTCACAAGATGAAAATTTGATCCTGGTGTGACACACGTGTAGTGGACGCATCTTCAAGTGGCGTGCGTGTGAGATCACGCGTCAGGGGAAACTCGCACGTCAAGAACATGTGCCGATTGTCTTCTTTGCTGGCTGAACCGGAGATCTGCGGTCGATGGATTGCGGAGCAGCCGGAGAAGAAGAGTTCAAATCTACCGCGATTGAAGTTGAGCGGACGATGAGAAAAATGGCGGAACTGGGTCGTTTCGGAGTCGGAGAAGAGCAACGGGCAGTAGAAGCTTGGCTGATCTAAGTGCCGAGACAAAGGCTAGTCGTTGGAGCTAGACTTGGGCGGTGACGACGAGTTTTACGACGGTAGATTTCAGGTTTCTTTTTTATTTTTAAAAAAATAAAAATGCGGATATGAAGGTACCAATTGATATCGCCCTACTAACTGATGCTGATTGATATGATGACAAGCTCAAAAACTCTTGATTTTATGGCCACACTATATTTTCGCTGAGCTCTGATATCACCAGATATGATGGTCACAAAAACTTTTGCTTTGCTTTGATACCAAATTATATTAATCTCCTTGCGAAAACTCTGTATTGTGGAATTTCGAGAAGCACCCTTAACGAAGGTTGATCGAAGCACCTTATTGAAATCAAGAAAACATGGACTAATTCTAGTCAAGAACAAAACTTTATGAACTTCAGTAACACGAGGGTCGAATTCCACAGAATCTAAGCACTAGTTGCACAAATCACTCACTAACTAGCCCGCAGGATTAGCTCACAGATTTGAAGAAAATTGCTAACTTAATTAACTCGCAAGATTAAGTAATAATGAAACTCTCGCAAGCAAAGAGTAATAATTCAAAATATGATTGATAAAAGTGTAAGGTTATTAATTTATTGAAAAGCATCCCCTATTCATAGTACACAGGTATGGTCTTCAAGAATACAAAGAAGACAAGGATTTGGTAATTCCTGTCAGAAACTGGAATGACTTATGTCAGTTTTAAGAAGTTAAAATCATATCTAACTAAAATAACTAATTTAAATCTAAATTATAACCAAAATATTGGATGAATTCTTGAAAGAATCTTCCATATCTAAATTTACCATATCTAATTCTAATCAAATCAAAACTAAATATTCTAAACCCTAAAATAAAGGCATGACCAAAATTAACTCTTCCAACACCAACATGGCCGAGTTTAATGAGCTGTATTTCAATATGAAATAATTTGCAATGATCACACTACCTCACTAAAAAATCAGTTGAAAAAAGAGTATAATGTTATCTTTTTAAAACCTTAATCTAATAATAAATTAAGAAAACTATAATAAATAACATTTTTGATATCGCATTAATTGATAACATGTAATCCCTCCACCCCAACTCTATTTATATAACAATAATCAATTATCACGTTCTTCAAGAATCATATGTGACCGTTAACACATTTACCTAATTACAACATTTGTCCCAACAAAAATAACACATTTTGACTTTTAAAAGTCAACTGAATCAATTTTCAATTATTAATATTTTTATTTATGTGAGTAACAAAATCTTAAAAAAGAATAATTCAAAAAAATGTTATAACGAATCCAACAATATATAACATAATAATAGTCTTGCATATATAATAGTAAAATTTAATGGTCGAAATTGGCTCAGTTTAAATTCCAAAGGCAAAATGTATCATTTTAAGTTGATGGGACGGAGGTAGTATAATAATGACAAATTGAAAGTTAATGTTTAAAAACTAATTGTTACGAAGAATTTAACAATATCATATATGATAATATTGTTATTCATATATTTACTAAAATATACGGTCAAATTTTAATAGAGAGTAATGTCACAAAAATAAGAGTGCAAAGCTGAGACGGAGGGAGTGGGATAGAAAAAATAGAAAATGATTTGACAATGTTGTATTTTGATATTGTTATTCATATATTTACTAAAATATACGATCAAATTTTAATAGAGAATAATGTCACAGAAACAAGAGTGCAAAGAGCTGAGACAGAGGGAGTGAGATAGAAAAATAGAAAATGATTTGACAGTGTTGTGTTTAATTTAATCGAGTCATTACTGATCGAGTCCGTCTTTTGAAAGACGATCTTTCTATAAGTTATGGAAAGACCAAGATTTAAAGTGTAAATTAGAAGAAATGAAGATAAAATTTTCGGGTTGCATGAATCGGATTATAAACTTTATAACTACTACACGTTGCATAATAAAACTTTAATATTGCAACAAAGACCTTTTACCTTTTATTATT
>JAULKM010000013.1:6632227-6646712 GCA_032355605.1 Rubia tinctorum
TCTCTTGCTCTTTCTCGATATTTCGAGATAATACTTGCTTGCAGGTAGTTGGAGTATAATTAGGAATCCAACTATAGCATCATATAGAGACTTAATGGATTGCTACGTATACTCCTCTCTCTATCCCTTACGTGAAATATGTGTTTATTTATCTCGTTTTCTATGTGTTATATGGTCATATAATATCACTTGGTAAATATTTCTAAACCATTGAGACCTCACTGAGCATGGACTCTTCTTTTAAGTTAACCTTTTTTTCAGATGTTTTCGAAGAATGTTCAACTCGAGTAATGGAATCAGAGACTATAGGCACGTCATTGAGCTACAGTTAGTATAAGCTCAACACCCCGGGAAAAAAACTGTAAAATTCTAAAGAATCTATAATGTACCTTGTTTTAAAATTTTATACAAGTATATTTATAAATTTTAGTTAATTATTTATCTTGCTCTTTCTACTACTGAGTTCTGGCGTGAGCTATGTAGACACTCGGTTACGGCCTCTTCAATAAACAGGGAGGTGAAAAAATGTCACAATATCTACAGATTAAGGACCTATTTTTGAAGAAAGACTCAACTTTGATATGGTATAGAGAGGTCAATTAATCTCAATAACCATTGGAACTCATTAAATACAAACTAATGGGATGGGAAATTCCATTATTTTCTAGTTTGAGATTATGATTAAATGAGTTTTATAGTATTGGGTTACAAGGAGAAATGGGATTGAGATCCCAATATTCCCAGGAGAAATGGGATTGAGATCCCAATATTCCCATATACCCATTTAAAATTAGGTAATTATGGGTACCCAATTAATACCCGATTAATTCTTGTCTTTTGATGAATATATTATTTTGTGTAATTAGACTCCACACAAGTGTGGATTTTTTTATTCTTTTCTGATTATTTTTAGGCAAAGTCTTGGGAAAGACAGTCTTTCCATAGACATATGGAAAGACGGGGTTGAATTGGAATTATAGAAAGATAAAAGTTTTCAGTTTCAATATTAAAATTTTATTATGTAACATTTAGGAGTGATAAGTTTATGACCCAATTAATACAACCGAAAATTTTATTTTTATTTCTTCAAATTTGCAGTTTAAACCTTGGTCTTTCCATAACTTATGGAAAGACCGTCTTTCAAGAGACTGACTCTTATTTTTATAGTTACATTTTTCAAATTTCATCAAATTAATATAAACGAGTTTGTTCGAGTTCAAATTGTTTAAAATATTTCGAACTCGGTTCGATTCAATTGAACCTTTAAAATCATGATTCACCTTGATTTCGAGTGAATTTAATTTAGTTTGATCTCGAAAATGATCAATGAATAAATATATTATATTATATTATTTACATTATATTATATTTAATAAAAATTAAATAAAATATATATATATATAATATGTTGACTCTGTAAACTCGACGAGATTAACGAACAATATTAGTTCGGTTTGAGCTCGAACTCGAATGTTGTACGAGCTCGAATATTGTACATGCTCGAGGTTGGATACTATACGAGCTCGAATACTGTATGAGCTCGATCTCGAATACCGTAAAAGTTCGATCTCGAATACCGAACGAGCTCGATCTCGAATACCGAACGAGCTCGATCTCGAATACCTTACGAACTCGATCTCGAATACCGTACGAGCTCGATTTAGAATACTGTACGAGCTCAATCTAGAATAGTGTACGACCTCGATCTCGAATAGTGTACGAGCTCAATCTAAAATACTGTACGAGTTCGATCTAGAATAATATACGACCTCGATCCCGAATACTGTACGAGCTCGATCAAATTGGAATTTAAGTCGAGATTTGGCTGAGCTGTAAAATCGAACTCGAGTCAAACGAATTTCACTCAAAATCAAACTCGAGTCAAACTAATTTCATTCGAACTCGACCTTGAACCAATATACTACATGTTCGCACGAGTTTGAATCGAGTTGGAATTTGAGATATTTTAAATGAGTTGAATTCGAATTAGTGGTTGTTCGAGTTCATTGTAGAATTAAAATGAAAGGGCATGAACTGTACCCTATCCGGCGGCAGATTATAATATAATTTAAACATGTGAATGAGTGACGGTCAGTCTAATAATACCAAACTATTAGACTACTGATGTAAATGCGTTAAAGATGAATAATTTGTGAATCATAGTGACTTTTTATGTTAAATATTACCTATGCATTTAATTGGGTAATTATTGGGTAATTGTTGGGTTCCCATTAAGTTAACATAATTTGGGACCCATTGGGATCAAAATTTCCCATTAGCATAATCATATTCTCATCCCGGCCAATTTCAAAAGCTAATGGGTATTTAATATCCGATCTCATTAATTACACATTTATTAATTTCTCATCTCATTTCTTCCCAATCCCGTCCAATTGACACCTCTATATATACTTTCCTTGAATCCACAACTGGAATTGTAAAAACCTGACCGTAAATGGCAAACCTCTTCGTAACTAAAGTCATTTGAAACGCAAGATCACACACACTCACACACACATTCACACACATAATGAATCTACACAAAAACACGTTGCTAGTAGGCTATTTAGGAAGAGTAATGCTATTCACAGTGAAATTTCACATTGAAATTGAATAGTGAATGATGAGGCAGTAATGAAAAAATGAATATATCCATGATGAGTTGCACTGTGATTGGTGATTTGGTATTTTCATTGGTGACACATCATTCACTATTCAATTTCACTACTCTGCCCCAAACTAAATTTCACAGAATTTTTTTCACAGTTTTCAAAAAATATGTTTGACCGTTAATATGTTTAACTACATATAATAACGATAAATAAAAAAATTAATATTTAGAAACTACTTACTACGACGAATTCAACAATATCTCATACGATGATGTTACCGTTTGTATATCTATTCAAATATGTGGTCAAATTTTGACAATGTTGATTGTCAAATAATAAGTGTGCAGGTTACTATATAACAAAGGAATTGTGAACTTTCAATGTGAATATCATTACTATGGTAGGAATTCATTAATTGATGCCTTACGTTTGGAGAAAAAAGTCTTTCTATAACTAGTTATGCACCAATTATGGTACCTTTTATATTAAATCTTGTATCTTTTCATTTTGGACAGTGTATTTTATTTGAGGAAAAGATGATATCTCTCGTCCTTAGAGATCCTTCAATTCGGCACCATGGTTAATGAGCAGGTAAATTACGATGACTGCAGTGAGTAGAGGGTATGATATTTCTTAGTATCTCTGGTTGTTGAATTCTTTCCGGCGAGATCATCAAATTTCAATAATATTCCGGTGAGGTCATGGTTAGGATGTGGGTGTTATTCTTCCTTTTTTAAATTTAATTTTCTCCATTTTTAATTCTTCCTTTACTTTTCAGGGTGGGAGGCTTTAAATTATGTTTCTCGATATTTTATTTTGTTTAGTTTTTTAAAAAAATTTAAGTTTATGTTCTATTATTTTATCAGTTTAAAGTGAGTGGTATTTGAAAAGGTTGTTTTTGAGTTCGAGTATTAGATAGCAATTGTCTTTGCCAATTCTTTTGTTCTGGCAGCCTGAGTTAGTAAAAGTTATTTGACTTCAGATTTGATATCTAAGGATACAGTAAGGAGAAATCCAAGCCGAAGTCGTTAAACCAACAGACTTCTAGTGACATTATTTTTTCGAGGAATTAAATCAGATTTGTAGACTTTGGTCCATTAGGATACTCTGATCAGTTATATTGCTAATTCGATTTAATTGGTCTTTTGAGCCTTTTGGGGTCAAGTTAGAGTAAATTCAACTTACTAGAAGAGATATTTGTACAGTGATGAAAATTATTTTTGGCAATTAGAATGACTGGTTTTAGTCTCCTAGTTTAGGGAAAGGGTCTTTTCGGTTAAATGGAGACGGCTGGATCTTCAGTTGGGAGCTTCATGTATTTTTTTGATAACCTTAGATATTTGATCAGAGGTGTGGATGAAATTTTTTCGCGTGCGTTTATTTGATATTTCACCGTGTTTGGTTCTGATAATAGTTTTTGGTCAATATTTATTGAGACTATTCTAAGATTACACAACGACAACCACTTATCTTTGGTGTGCTCATCTCATTGCCACATAAGTCTTTGCTTAGTATTGCAATATTGATAGTGTCTTTGTGTATTTTACTCTTTTAGCCACCAAGGCTTTAGAGATTAATTAGTATCGTAATATTTGACTAGTGTCTCAGTGTAAATGGATTTATCACATATCTCATGTTGTAATCGCACATTGTGCAAATTGAGCTTAATAGAAAAAGGTTGGGAACCCTATATACTCCTGTCTAAAAAAATGTATCAATGAGTTAGTTACTTGGTGGTCACTTTTTGGTGCCAACAAGAAATCATCCATGGAAGAAAATTCCCACACTACTACAAATTAAGTCTAATGCACCACTTTGAAAGTGTTTCTTTATGTGCTAATAATACTAAGTTGAACCTGTTGCATACTTTTACAAGTATCAATTTAGGGGATGTTGCATTAAATCTAACGCAACACTTTTCAAGATTTAGGTAACACTTTTCAAAGCTTTAAATAACACTTGATAAGCTATTGTAATATTTTAATAAGTGTTACAAGAAAAGTGTTACGATATCTCTAGATTGTACTAGTGCGCGTCACACTGCGGCAACATAATTTTGTATAATTTAAATGTTATATTTTTTATACAATATTTTTTTATACTTCAACATTCAAATATCTATAGTTTTTTTAAGAAACATTTATCCTGTGTTTATGTTTAAAAATATACAATGTCTAAGTTAAAAAGTATCATACTCCTCCCGTCCCGGCGTATGGTTCCCACTTTTCCGTTTTTATCTGTTCCAACCAAAAATTCCTATTTCTTATTTTAGCTGAAATTTGGACATATCATTTCAATCTCTCACTTTTCCTGCCACGTCAGCATCTATGAATGGCCGTGCAAAAAAATACTCCCTCCTTCCCATAGAAATTGACACAATTTCTATTTTCGTCTTTCTCACAGATATTGACACAATTCAATTATTACATAAGGTGACAAAAAAATGAGCTTATACATTTACTTTATTATCCTTTAAGATGTTGATTAAATCTAATATCCAACTCTTCCATTACCAAAATACTCTTCCTTTATTTCAAATCAACAATTCCACCTCATGTTACATAAAATATCGATAAAAAAATAATTGTGTCAATTTCTATTTGACGGAGGGAGTATATGACTCTCACACTGGAATGGAGAAAATATTTGTTTCATAACTTATGAAAATGACTAGCTAATTGGTGTACACATGCACTTTTAACATATCATTAGACCCTGGCTAGGGCAATAAACACAAAGAGCCACACACATTTTGAGAATGAAAAGAACATTAATACTGTGAAGGCTGCAATGTCCCTCTCAAGGCTCAACCTTTCTCCCGCCCGATCTAACCAAATCACCTAACCCAACCCCACCCACAAAACACTCCTTTTTAAAGTCACGAGACTGTTTGATGAGTGTGAGAAGGAGAGATCTATGTCTCAAGAGAGGGTGGCAGAAAGAGTAGTAGAACTCAGAGAGAAAAACAAAAATAAATATTTATTTATTTATTTTATTTTAAAAATACTCCTATATACTATTTTATAATGGTAAGAACATCTATATGAGGCCTCTCTTCCTTCCTCTTTTCTTCATCATCACTCAACAATAACAGCAACACCAACTACCCTTCTCCATTATTATTAAAACAACAAAAAAAACATCTCAGTGGCAAACTGAAGTTCTTGGATTTTAATTCTCCAAGTTTTAGTTACTCCCTTAACATCTCTGAAGAGTTTTTTTTTCCTTCTCTGCCTGTCTTTCTCTGTCGGTCGGTGGTGCCATGTAAGTCTCCTCCAGAAAAACACACATTCACACTTCATCATCATCATCTTCTTCTTGTTTTGTTAACCCCATCCTGTTTTCCTTTTTACAGGAGATCAGAAGAAAACTCATTGGATCTCAACAACTTACCAGAGGACTATAGCAAAGATGGAAAACAAGTACAAGAAGACTCCTCCTCTTCATATGCTGGTACATCCCTTTGTCTTTTGTATTACTCCCTGTCACACACACACATTTACCACAGTAAAAGAGATCCCAAACCACAAAAGAAAACTCCTTTGGAGGGAAGCTTGTAAAGAGTTCAATATTATTGGATCTATTTGTTGATGTGTTTTTCCTTAGTTTAATGATTCTTGGAGTTTGGTAGGAAATTGAACTAGTTTGATGGGAAGAAAAGCTGAAAATGCTAGTCCCTCGTCCCTCCGTAAGGTTCTTGCTTTCCATCAATTCTTGTTTCGGCACATCAGAATGCGTAAATGCCGATGCAGCAAGGTTTTAGGGGTGGGACGGAGGGATTAGCATGATAAGAGAGAAGAGAATCTTGTTAGGTTGAAAGATGGAAGGGAATAGTCTCATCAAAGTTTCTTGAAAGGGCATACTAAACGCCGGCTACAGGAGGAAGAAAAGCGGCGCTAGGGAGGGTAAAGAAGAGAGCGAGAAGGTCTACGAATGTAGGTTTTGCTCTCTCAAGTTCTGCAAGTCACAGGCTCTTGGGGGACACATGAACCGCCACCGTCAGGGCAAGTCTTTTCAATATGGTTATTCCATTCATTTCATCTCATCTCATCACCCTTTGTCATGTCAATAATCTATCTATACCTACCAAGAAGCTCGGCTTTCTTACTGCTTTCTATTTTCGTCTGCCCCACCGAATGTTCATATTTTTTTTTATATATTTGTTGAAATTTAGTCCATTCATTCAAAACCTTAGTTTTCCCTGTCATATCAGAATGCATATAAAAACCTCTTTTGCTGAAATTCTTGACATCACCTTTGTGATTTGATGTTGTTTTTCTGATTTTGTTCTTGTTTTTGTGTTGTCCAGAAAGGGAGACAGAAACGCTGAACCGGGCTCGTCAACTCGTCTTTAATAACGATACCTTGCTAGGACCCGGTCCTCCTCATCCCCACCATCTAGGGTATTTTATCAATCCATAGTCTCTACAATTTTCTTTTGTTTTTTGTACTTATCTATATGTTCATGTTGCTTTTATGCATGATTCCCGTTTGAATCTACAAAACCCCTGATTGATTTTGGCTTTTTGTGACAAAATCATAGCAAGAAAGATGATAAGTTTTGGAATTGAGTAGCCTTTTTTAAATATACCTCTTTTTTGTACCCTTCAATTCTACATTTCACTAAAAAGGGATTAATGTTTGGATTCATGTTGATTGATATCATGCTTTATGAAAAAATTCGGTTTATTGATGTAAAAAAACCTAGGGGTCAATCAATTCCACATGGAGGAGGATATCATCATCAACCCGGGAACGTACCCATGCCTGACCCATCATCCGTGCAGTTCCGGTCAGTGTACCAGCCACGGCTCTTCTCCGGTTCAGCCACCGCCACCCTCCTCCCACAACCACCACCACCACCACAGCCTTACATGTTCTCCTCCCCAACCCGGCTCGTGCCATTCTCCACCGGCTCCCACCACTACCCGACAACCATGCCAGGCAACAACCACGACTACTTTCTCGGCCATGTCGTGCCTCCAAACGCCACCACGGGCGAAAACACTAGCCCTACTCCAAACAACTACACTTGCATTGGTGCACCGGTAAGTCTACCACCACGGCATGGATTCGGGAGCGTAGGTGGTCATGATCATGATCAAGAAGTAGGAGGAACATTGGGTTGGGGTGCTACCAGGACCACCATCACCACACAACATATGGAGAAACACCGGTTTGATGCCGCGTCGATTAATCGATTTCAGGACGGATTTTGATGTTGAAATCTCGACTACATCCGTTCCATGATTGTAGTCATGCTTGTAATGCTTAAAACAGTATTAGAATTGGGAGTTTTTCTGGGACGAAGGAGGGGATCAATTAAATTATGATAATTATTGTCGCTGCTTAGTCTGCTGTTCTTTGTCCAATTTTTGTATTCTTTTGGATTTTATGATCAGTGAGAGTGGCATGAGCCTTAATTTATACTCTCAGTTCGTTATTTTAACCGGGACGCTTTGCATTTAAATCTATCTTCTAAGAGTGTTACACTTCATTTTATAACAAAAAAATGGATCATTTTCTTCAAGACATTAATCTTTTCACACAATCTGTCCACTAAATTTCATTAGCACATTTGTTCTTATTCTTCTTTTCTTTCTTAATAAAATCACAAGAAAAAAGGGGGAATTAGCATCGGCAGATTTCAACTTTCGTAAAATTTTGATCAAAATAGTAAGCTGTCGGTTTTAAAGTAACAGAAGAGCGTAGAAGAGGTGACATAGTAGGGATGGATGAAGGCAAATTAGAAGGGAATCCCAACAACATGCACTGTCAAAATGGAGGGGTCAGAGGGCAGTGTGTGTGTGTGAGAGAGAGAGAAGTTTTGGGATTTTGTAAATGTTAGGAAACAGCTTTTCTGTTGTTTGATGAGGAGTGAATAGTGATAAAAGCACACCAGCACTCAAGAGTGTGTGTTTTTGGGACAGAAGTAGTAGTACAAACTTTTTGGGGAGAAAGCAACTAATACAACTAGATATGTGGGGAGAATGTGGTTGCAGATGAGACAGGGAGTTAGAATTGGACTGGAAGTATAAAACCCCCTTTTTACTATTTATGCAGTACTATTTAATTAATTAACTTTTTGTTTGCTGCTTGATGAGTTGTTTTAAAAGGAATTTGAATACTTTATTAGGACAGTAATTTGTTTGCGATGGTACAATTTGAGTAAAGATAGAAAAACAAAATTTTAAAAGAGAAGAAAGTGATAACACGTAGGTCGTAGAGCTACGTGTATTATAACTAACTCAACATTTATTATGCGCAGAAGGAAGAGGTACGTAGTATTAGTTGTATTGGAAAAGAATAAGAAAACCAGGCAATAATTTGGTTAGAATCATATTTTAAGATAGAATATTGAAATCAAATTTCCTTTATTTTTACCCTTAAAAGTAAAAAACAAATACCCCTCAATTCCATATACTACTTCTGGTTCATTAACATCGACCCACTTGTGTTTGACACTTGAATTTATAAAAGGTTAAATTAGTGGTGGAGAATAGATTGAAAGAGCAAAAAATAAATTGAGTAAATGAAAACAATTTAAAATTTATATAAAAAAAGAAGGTTCCAATATTTAAAAATCATCCCAAAAAAAAATGAATCATTGTTAGATAACCGGAGGAGTACAACTATCTACTTCAAAATAAGACTTTAAGTAAAAGGGAGAGTATAAATAAAGCTTATGGAACGAAGATGGATTTATCTTTCTTGTTGTGGTTTTGTTATGTACATCATGTATGCAATTTATCAACATATAAACTAATGTGCGTATTCAAGGAATTAATTATTTATGAAATAAATAATATTTTATACTTGTTGGAGTTTTATCTTTCGATTAATATATCTGTTATAAAATATTAAATTAAGATAATTACTCCCGATAATCCTTCAATCTACCTGTTTTACCCATGTATGATGGGCAGCAGGTTATAGGTGATGGATTAAATGGGTGATGGGTGGACGCGTGATTTGAAGGAGAAAAATGTATTTTCATTGTTTTTCTAAGATATCACACTTTTTATTTTTGTTTATTTTTCAAAAACGGTGGGCACTTAAATGTATTGAGAAGGTTTTCTGTTAGACCAATCATAAAAAAAAACCTTATTTTTATAATTTTTTAGATTGGATTACAATTGTTTATATGTTGAGATAATTTTAAAAAGATTCTCATAGTTATAGGTACTTCATTATAATAAATAAAAATAAACATCAAATCATTCTATTAGTCATACTAATTATAATATAACTCAGTCTAATAATTAATCGAAATAAATTAAATAAAATTTTGTGAAATATATTACTTTATTTATTTTAATTTTACTATCATTTTAATTAATTTTTTTCTTCACTTTTAATACACGTGTATTTGATTCATACTGTATAATGTAAAGTATTCGTAGACAGAACAAAACGATAAGGTCAACTCACACACTCTTGTGAGCTAGAGAAGTCAAATGAAGCTAGAGCTATTCTCTTGTTCTTGTGTTTGATGAAAAACAAAATCAATCCCATCAACACCTAATTTCTACGTAGATGCTAGGTTAATCTAATTTGCAGTTAGCAGACTACTACGGCTTTTCATTTCAATATAAACGGAGTTGAGTTGAGTTGAGCTGAGCTGAGCTGAGCTGAGCTGAGCTGAGTTGAGTTGAGTTGAATTTTTTATAGTTGAAAAAAGTTGAGTTGAAATAATTGAAGCCGAAATGAATTGAGAATAGTTGAGAATTGTTGAGAAGAACTTGAAAGAGTTGATAATAGTTGAGTTGAACTTAACTGAGTCAAATTGAACTGAAATGAATTTAATTGACTGAATCAAACTAAACTGAACTGAAATAAGTGAACCGAATCAAATCAAATCAAACTAAACTGAACTTAATCAAATTGAACTAAATTGAATAAAAATGAACTAAATTGCATCAAAATGAACCCAACTGAATAAATCTAAATTGAAATGAATCACACTAGACTGAATTGGAGCAAAATGAAGTGGGGGACTGAATTAAACTGAACCGAACTAAATCAAATTGAACTGAACTAAATCAAACTTAATTTAACTGAATAAAACTTAACTAAACAAAAAATAATTAAAATAAGATAACGGATAAATTATATTACATATTAATAATTAATAATTAATAAGAAATTATGACTTGCACGTGAATTAAATAATTTATTTAAAAATTTAATATATAATGTAAATTTTATGATAGCGTTATCGAGTTTGAAGTGAAATAAAATATATTTTTTTATAATTGTCAATATTTCAGAAATATAATAAATAATTATTAATAATATGAGTTTATGTGAAATATATTTAAATTATTAATTAAATGTTTGTAGGAAATAAGGAAGGCGAGATTACAAATTAAGCATTGGAGAACAAAGTTTTTAAAACCAAACAAGTCAAAATACATAAGCCGCGTCCCTTTTCCAAGCCGTAGTCATCTCTGAGCCACATCCTTTCTTCTTCAAGCCTTTTCCCCATCTCCTCTGACGGGGAATAACAGTTTATTTTAATTCATGTTTTTTTATTGAATAAGTGTGAGATTTGTCTCTACAAATTAATTTTGTTTTTCGACCTGATCGATTAGATCGTTGTATTCATGATGATAACTCGATTTAATTGTTCACGTTGATGTATTGTTCTCGATCTTCTTGTACAGATCGTGTGTTCGCAATTTTGTTTGTGGTTTTATTTTTGGGGTTTCATAAATTTGGGTTCATCAGATATGTGTTTTTCAAGGTGTTTACAGTTTGGACAATATAGGTCGTGGTTGGATCAAGTGGTGTTACAGTTGTAGAAGATCCCCGTTTGGCGCAGTGATATGGATGCGTGATACACTCCTCTTTGTCAAGTGGTCATATTTTTCGCAGGAAGCAAGTTAATATCTCGAGGGCGATGTTACAGTTTTTTTACTGAATCTCTGATCTATAATAGTACAGAAAATCAGTCTGGTTGACATGCAATTTAGATATATTTGCACTATATTAGTTATTGCTAGAGGCTAGTTAGGTTGGATGCCAATTTCACTCATTGTAATCGCCGCTGGATATTTTTCCAACATCTTGGAATGATTGATTTTTTTTTTAAAAAACAACTCCAAATACATCATGCCACAAGCGTATAATAATTTGATCTACAATATAGGTCCACAATTTACCACACTAATTAATAATTTAGATAGAATTTATCTATGATAATTATCTGTTTTTTCTCATTATTTACATGGTAGTTTTTACCATATTCAATCGTTGTAAAATTCATATTCAAAATTTAAACTAAGTGAGACTTACTTAAATAATTTTAATATTAAGATTTCCAAATTTAATGATATCTAAAAATTTGTTAAGAATAAAAAATATAATATGTTAATTGTATGTTAAATTAAACATCTATAATAGTATGTATACTTTCCATAACAATAATTATAATAATTCATACATTCAAATATGAACAACATTTACTGTAAGTTTCATATCCAAAATAGATGAAAGAACTTTCTAAATTAAAAATATTTGAATGGAGTTAAAAGAAGACGATCTAAAATTATTGGAGTTGAGTTGAGTTGAGTTGATTGGAGCTGAGAAGGGTTAAGAAGAGTTGAGTTGATTGGAGTTGAGATGAATTGAGATGAGTTGAGGAGAGAGTTGAGAAGAAAAGAGTTAAATTGATATTATTGGAGATGAAATAAACTGAACTGGACGGGGCCTACCAATAGTTGGCCATTGAGGCCACTCTACAACAAACGTATTACGACCAATTGTATATACTCTCATCGATTTACTAATATTGTCACACTTACTTTTAGTATTTGTATTTAGAAAAGATAAAATTAGTGGTCGAGAATGCATTGAAAGAGTAAAAATTAAATTGAGTGAATGAAAACAATCTAAAATTTACTAAAGAGGAAAATAGTCAATATTAAAAATGTCATCTAAAAAAGTGAGTCGTTATTAAATAGCCATAAAAGGTACTCGTAACTATCTTGGCCTATACATGTGCATATTTGTGTATTTTCTTTATTGGTTTATCCTAATTTCTTATCATTGATTTACATTATTTATTCTCATTTTGACTTATACTTACTCTCACTCATTAAAATTTTATCACTTATATTATGCAATTAATATTTTTGAAAACTAGCTTCTTCTGTTGTGAAGTTAGAACTGGGATAGAAGAATCACATGTGATTAATAAATCTTGATTTTTTTCATGTCCGCGTGATACACACATCTGGTGACATGTAGAGCTAGGTAAAAGTAGGAGTGTGATGAAGAGAAGCAGCAAAGTAGAACTTTGATTGGCAGGTCAACTCTCAAAGATGAGTCCGCGGACTATGCATATGGGTTCTACAGCCCTAAATATAGATTAATCAGTTTTCCAGGGTGCCAGTGTATATATGGATTATGGAGGGTTCCATAACATCCATTAATAGACTTTTTTAAAAAATAGTTAGGACTCCATTCGTCCCAGTTAAATATGTATATTCCTTTTTTTAAAATTGTTCCAAGCAAATCAACACACTTTTCTTTCCAGGAAATATTCATTTTGTAACAAGACATTATTATCCTTACAAAATTAAAATTTTGCATAACTATCTTCTCAAATTTCTTCACCAATAATCCTAGACCCATCTAATACCTATGACCTCAAATTTCCAGCCCCCATCAGAGACCCCATAGACACACACACAACCCCCCCCCCCCCCCCCCCCCCCCCCCCCCCAAAGAAAAATCCCCCTTGCCGCCATTGTGGCGGAGGCGGGAGGCGAGAGAGGAGGGAGGGGGCGCTTGTGGCAGACATATGTTCCCTCGCCATCGTTGTGGAGGAGGCGGGAGGCGATGTGGCAGAGGCGGCAGAACCCCAGTCATGGAGGCGGAGATTTGGAGGAAGAAAACTGAGGTTGAAGGAAGGAGTATGTTAGCCTTTTCACATGTCCAAAATCAAAACACCTGCTTTCTCTTTTGCAGAATCCGTTGGGACGGAGGGAGTGCATATGGAATTTATTAGTCAGATAGAGAGATCAATTTATATATTCCAAAAATGTTTGAAACGTGTAAGTAACTATGAGTAATGGTAAATTATATCTTACCCCTGGTGTACAATTAAGTATTGTATTCCCAAACATTATATTACAAGCGCAAGTAATGAAACTTTACTAAATATATGCCTAATAATAAGAGATGGTGTGTTAATTTTCTACTGCAAAGCACATTTAATTATCAGGGATACATTGTGGTGTATATCTCCAATGTGCGGTATACAAATTGACGAGTAATATCTAATTTGCAAGTAAAGTAGCCATGGGAAATTAAAATCAATGCTTTTATTATTTAATATTTTTATATATAGGTAAAAATAAAAAAATCATGTATTTTGGAGTAATAGATATTGGGGAAATACAATTTTGGGCCACAATGTAATTTTTCAAAAATGTGTACAAGTAATCAATGTTGACTTTCGAGACCATTCCGTTCACCAATACATGCTCAAATCGTAAAGTCGCAATCATATATTATTCAATTGAATTTTGGTGTCGTCAATTTCGTGATTCGAAAATTCCAAATTTCCTGGAGAGACCTAGGTGCAAAAAGTAAAATTTTCACTCGTAACTCCAAATTGAAATCCGCTCGAACGTGGTGCTTCTCTATACACCCCCATTTTATTTTCCAAATCTGTAATGGAATATTTACTATCGATCGGGCACAAGAACATATCCGTAATCGTTTCCGATTTCTCTTCCTTACTTGTATGTAACTAACTCTAAGTTACTCTTGAACATATACCAGCGCTTTCCCACATTTCACCAAAAAAATATATTATTTAATATTTTTATATTTAGGTAAGAATAACAAAAATCATGTATTTT
>JAULKM010000013.1:6668776-6682855 GCA_032355605.1 Rubia tinctorum
GGTGGTCAATAGCGTAAACAGCATAGCCTGCAGCAGCAATATGCCTTGCTATACCTGGGACATTACATGCCAAGAATCAGTTGCCATCGAAACTTATACCTTCATAAGCTAAAGTCCGAATCAAAGTAAATTTGAAAGTACAACCAAGACTTGTAGCAATAGAGTTTTATACCTTCAAAGAAGAAAGTGCATGTATCACCGTATCCGTGACAAAAACACACAGCCCCTTTAATTTGTACCTCAGGGTTTGGCAGCCAACTTTTGCAGAAAATGTCTTCACCATATGAATTTATTTCATACCACTGTCAAATCAGAAACACAGGTTTCCATGTTGTTAAAGAAAAACTTGAAAAAGGCAAAAGAAAATTATATTCAAGTATAAATCAAGACTCTTGAAGCGGTCCTAAGGGAGTATGAATCAAGTAGTCCGGAATGCATTCAATAAAAGGAAGAAACGATAAATAAGAAGAACCCACAAAACCAATTTAATCTTCTCTTATTTCATTATGATGATAAGGCTCTTTGTACAATAAAAAGCTTAAATTTTGTTCATCATTTCCATTAATGTACACAAAACAAGTAAATTAACAGCATTTAGCCTTTGCAGATTCACCTGAATTTCCATACAAACCAAACGATAGAAATAAGGAAATGTGATGTAGTTCTTGGACATGCCTTTACATTTCTAGTCCACTACTAACCTCATCAGTTCGAATCCAACTTGGAGCCATCTACAAAGCAATTCAACCTTAAACTGTGAGTAAATGTAAAAAAACATAAGACAAAAACTATGAGAAAGTCCAAAAAACAAGCCTTAAACAGGACATGATCAAGTTCCCGGTGGACATTACTGAACGCATATCGGAGCCTTCTGCGGGCAGGAGCGAAATCCAAACTCTCTGAAGAGATTGAATTCAACTCGCCATTAACACCCTTGATCTCCGGGTTCTGTTTGTGGGCCATGGCGATCACGGCCTGCCCTGTTCTTGGAGTTGAAATACGTGGCCGGAAATTGGTCGGAGAAGCAAGGTTCCGGTTAGCTCCGAGGAGCCTCGAGATTATCAGTGGCCGGAAAGGCGAAGATAGAGCAACATCCATGGCTGCTGACCTAAGTGGGAACTCAAGGATCTGGGCAGGCAAACAAATACTAGTGCGCTGCCCATTATTAAATGACGAGGAACGCCGTCAACAGAAAATTTCACAGGTTAGAAAATATATTATTCTCCCTCGCTTCCACGTCTATTTGCACTGCAATAACGTTATTGTTGAAAAAACATGTTTGACCGTTAATATATTTATCTACGTATAATAATAATAAATTAAATTAAATATTTAAAAACTACATGTTACTATTAACATGTATCATATATGATAATATTATTGTTCACATATATATATATATATATGGGGTCAAAGTTTAATAGATAGTAGTGTCAAAAAAGTAGAAGTGCAAATAGATCTGAAACAGAGAGAATACGCAAAGTGTGGGCAAATCACGTGTTACTAAAAAAAATTCTTTTATACTAAAGAGTCTATCTCTTACAAGATATTTTTTTATAAATTATGGAAAAATCAAGGTCTAAACTGTAAATTTTAAAAAATTAAGATATTTTTTTCAGGTTAATTGGGTCATAAACTTATAACTATTGCACGTTACATAATAAATGTTTAATATTGCAGTTAAAACATTTACCTTTCTATAGTTCTAATTCATTCTCATCTTTCCATATGTCTTCCATATACCTATGAAAAGACGATATTTTTCAAAACTTTACTAAATACTTCCTCTAATCTAATTCATATTGCACATAAAAAAATTCAGTCAAAGTTATAAAATTTTGACCATATATTTGACTAAAAATATTAACAGTCAAATTTATTTTTTGAAAACCATGAAAAGCCTCATGTACCATTTGAACTAGAGCAAAGGGAGTAATGAATAAACTAGGGCTGCCATTTTGAGCCAAAATATCGTACCAACCAATCTACCAATCGAACCACGTACCATTTGTACCGAAATTGTTTGTAACCGATGATGTGGTATGGTAGTATCGTACCACATATTTTTTATGGTATGGTAATGGTATTGAGAAATTATTACAATAGTATTACCGAACCGTACCACATATTTATATATTAAAAATATAACTAATAAATATTATGTGAAACTTGAGCTTTTATCTAGTTATAAGACTTGCTCATTTGTTAATATTAGAACCAAAGTAATAATTTAAATATGTAATATATATTTTTTCAATATGTTGGACATTGGTAAAATTTTAAAATATTTTATTAAACTAGATTTCTTGACAACTAATATTTTTGTTCTAAACCTTTCAAAAAAATTAAAATCATATTTCTCTTTTATTTATTATTATAACTTACTTATTACCCAAAGTTTTGTTTTAGAGTGATCAACCGTTAGACGAAGACATTTTATATTTGATGTAACTAATGGGGTAATTTGATGTTTGTTTTTATTTGTTTCAACAAGATTCAATCCTATAATTTTGAAAAACTTTTAAAATGTATCGTAATGTATAAACAATTATAGTGTAACCTTAAAAAAATTGAAAAACGTTTTTCATGATTGGTCGACTGTTAGTCGGTTTAACAACATAATTTATCAAATTAGTATAGTTCTTATTTTGATGTTATTTTACTTTATTATTATTATGATTAAATAATATTTAATTTTCTAAAATTAAAATTATATAATAGAAAATTTTAATTATTTATAATTTGTTTATGAGCAAATAATTAATTTATTATAATTTACATTCGATGGTATTATACCATACCGTACCGTAACAATACCAACCAACTTTTGTGTATACCGATATGTTGGTGTGTCAAGATTTGGTACAGTATTGGTTTTAAAAAATAATATACCGGCATTGTTGGTGTATGACATGTTATTAGTAAAAAGTGATGGTAATCCTACTACCGAATCCACCCTTTGAATAAACTACTCCTCCATAATATTTACACTTTAATTTTTAGCACAATTCTTTAAAAGATATCAGTTTTGTGGAGTAAGTTAAGTTGAAAGAAGAAAAATAAAGTAAAAATTCAAACTATCTTAAAACCTATTATTAGAAAAACTGTCCAAAATTTGAAGAAAAAATAAAAGTGTGTCGAAATAAGATGAATGGAGCTACCATTAAACGCATTTTTCACTATGTGATTCATCCCATGTCTTTTCATTCAATAATTTTAACGTAGTACTGTATGTAACTGGTCAATGCGTCGTTATTTCTACTATTTGAGCTTGTTTTAAATTGCTACTTTTTGACCTTTTTTTAATTTCCACACGTGGATTAAAAGAAGCCAAAAGGAGAACGTGGGGAAAAATTAAGGGGCGTTCAGGTTGGGCCTTATCGTACTCCTCTCCCTTTTCCATGATAGTTTGCACCACCGTCCTAAATTTATCGTCTTCATTTGACTGCGCGTTCGGTTCAAGGAGTAGCGCCATTTTATAAGCGCCTAATTTTACGGATGGTGTAAATAATACTTCCCAACACTATTTGCACATCTATTTTATTATCGATTAAAATTTGACTAAATATTTCTAAACATATTAACAGTTAATCATATTTCTTGAACAACGTGATAATGATTGTGGTGCAAATATAGCTAGGACAGAGGGGGTATAAGGGTTAAATACATTCATAACTCTGACTTTTGACTGAAAGTGCAAATATAACTCCGCAATCTCAGAAAGTGTCAATCTAACCCTAATTAATTATTGCATGTGTCAATCTAGCCCTAACTTTCAAAAAAATTGTGCAGATATAGTCAAACTTCCTAATTCCGGCGTTGATCCATGACATTCCAGCAATGAGTAGAAACTAAAATGACCAAAATACCCTTAACTAAGAAGCTGAAAAAGTAATACTCATAACACCCCTAATTCTTCTTCACCGCTGTTCAGCCTAAAACACCTCCCTGTCTGTCACCACCACCTTCGCCAGCCACATCTCCTCTAGCACATCACCACATCCGCCACCACCAACCACTACCTCCGCCAGCCATCGTCGTCGACTTCTTCCCTCCAATCGCTTTCCTCCCGCCGTCGCCGCCGTCGCCGCCGTCTCCCCTCCCCCTCTCTCACCACACATGCCTCTAGGGTTTTCAAAATAAAACTAAAACAAAACCACAAGGCAATTGATTCTAGGAAGAAACAATTATTCCTGGGAAAATAAAACAACTAGAATATAACAATAAATATAGCATCACAAATACAATTGGGTCAATTTTAAACATAGATCAAATAAACAAGCAAACAGAAGAATTCCAATGTAGATCTGCCTCATACCCAATATATGAGGCAATCCATCGTCGTCGCCGTTTCACATAAGTCTCACCGCTAGCCATCGTCGTCACCTTCTTCCCTCTGATCGCTTTCCCCTGCCGCCGCCACATTTCCTCCACCCACCGCTAGGGTTTTCGCCCTGATGCATAACCTGCCCAGATGCATAACCTGCCGTCGGCGTCTTCCCTTCGATTGCCTTACCCCCGCCGCCTCATCCCCTTGCTTCAGCTCGCCTTCCCCCACCCACCGCTAGGGTTTCTTCCTCGCTCAGCCTCACCAGTCACCACCTCATTATTGGAGAAGATAAAAATAGGAGAAAGAAAGAAAGATGAGAATAAGAAAGCCAAAATATCGGACTGGCCTTTCTTCCTTTCTTTCGCCCGATGGCGGAGGAAGAAAACTGGAAGCAAGGGAAGAAAGGGGGAATAAGGAGGAGGGAAAAAATAGAGGGCAACTACGCCATTTCTCTCTTTTTTTTTCTTTTTTTCAACAAGGGCAAAATAGTCCTTTCTACACATCAGAATGTTGACTAAAAAGTCAGCGGAGTCAAAGGATATACTGGTACTTTCTGAAATTGTTGTGTTATATTGGCACTTTCAGCCAAAATATAGGCTTATTTTAGCACTTATCTCATAATATAAATTATTATTTGTTAGGGGTATTCAAATAATAGTGTTTGGAATTGGGTACTCGCACGTTTAAGTATCTGCATGTACGACTTGTTGAAAATACAATTTGTAATTTGATCCGAAAGAACATGGTATTTGCAAGTGCGACTTTCCAGATCGGCTATCTACACATTTGAATACCTACATGTGTGGATAATTGAAAATGTGAATAGTAATCTGATCTAGAAGAACATGGTACTTGTAAGTGCAAATACCCGAATTGTTCGGTTAGAGTATTCCAGATGACCCGTTCAATGTTACAGTTTTTTAGATAAATATAAGAGTTAAGTGCTAAAATAACTCTGATTTTAGGCTAAAAGTGCCAATATAACCCTGCAATCTTAGAAACTGCCAAAATAACTTTTGACTCCTCTGACTTTTTAGTCAACATTCATTTGGCCAAATTTTGATGAAAAGACGATTTTGACCTTGCGTAAAAAAATAAAAAACTGAAAACCCCTTCTTCCCATCTTTTTCATTTTGATTCTTTCTTCACCAAACACTTCTCGCTCAGTTTCTTTATTCCCCATTTCCATCATCGGCCTAAAGGGTTTATGACACTAGTGTCGGGCTTAATGGACTCCAGCGGTGATTCGAGGGACACCAGCAGCGATGATGTAGCGCTACGGTGATTGAAGGAGGCAATGACAATGAACTCTCGAAGGACGACGTGGTGGCGTGGCTATCGAGGAACACCGACGGTTTATGGTTTCCCTTTCTTCCCCTGTTTATGTTTCCCTTTCTTCCTCATTCTTTCCGGCTGAGTTAGGGCTTTCCTTTGCCGATATTTTATGTGTTCCCTTTTTCCCAGATTAGTTCAATTTTTTGTGTGCTTTCTCAATGCGGGTTCTTTTTTGCCTAGCTCCGTCAAATTATGTAGCGACAAAGACGACGACGAATTGTCCTCCTCACCCGACATTGTCACATCCAAACGCGGAGCTTGGTAGTGCTGGAGAGGAGGAGGGCGGAGCTTGGCGGCACTGGGGAGGAGGAGAGAGTCGATGATCGGAAGGAGGGGACGGAGTTGGTAAGTGGGAGGAGGAGCACGACGGTGGAAGAAACCATGCTTCTTTGCTCTAATTCTTTTCCCCCTTCTCTGTTCTTCCCTTTCTCTCCCTTGATTATTTTGACAGTTCATCGATGGTGGAAGAAGCCATGTCAGCGGCGGAGATGTCGAAGGCGGAGATGTCGAAAGCGAAGATGGCGGCAGAGATGTCGAAAGTGGAGGTGGAAGAGATGGTGTAGGTCTGCATCGTCAGTGGAGAGACTAAAGCCCAATGAAGAGGAGAAGTTTGTGGTTGATGAAGACATCAAGGTCTCAACTACGGTGGAGAAGGGAGAGGAGGGCAGTAGGTGGTTGCAGGGGGAGAGGGAAAGGGAACTGATTGCGGTGCTGCGGTGGAGAGGGTGGGGGAGTAGAAAAGAAAATGTCAACGGCTGAGAAGAAAAGAAAGCAGAGGAGGAAAAAAAGAAAACGTTATGATCAGGGGTATTTTTATCATTTTATGGTTTGGTCATGCCTGAATTCATCTGGTCAATGCCGGATTTAGCGAGTTTGATTATATCGACACAAATTTTTCAAAAGTTATGGTCAAATTAGCACTTTCTGAGATTGTAGGGTTATATTGATACTTTCAGTCTAAAGTTAGTTTTATAAATGTATTTATCCCTAAATATAATTTCACTCTTCTATGTAAACTGGTGTAGTAATAGGAAAATGTCTTTAGTACTTTCAAATCTTGTGATATTTTTTGTACAACTAATTATCATCATATATCACTTCAAAATTCAGCATATAATGATCATTTATAGTAACAAGCCTGTAATCATTATCATTCTCTAACTTGGATGAACTTCGGAAAATGTGTAAATAATAATTTCCGGACTTATTTTTTGAAGCAAACACAAGAATAATGGATCCATCATCATAATAATAAAAACTTCGAATCCAAAAAAGTTGAAGATTAAGATCCATTTCCCTTACTTGATACTCACTTTTAACTACTCTTGATGTCAATACTCATTGCTCGATGGTGCTCCCCACTTGATGGAGGTGAGTCGATGGCGACGTGGTGCTACTTGACTGGCATGGGAGTGCTGAAGTGGCGGGAAAAAATTACCAACAGAGATGTTGAAAATTTCTGTATGAAATTTTTGATAGAAAATCAAACAAGAAATTTATATTTGAGCTATTGTTAGTAATGAGAGAGATCAATGGTTAATATCATTTTCACCAACCAAACATATTTTGAATTAGATGCTAGAAATTTGGAGAAGTCTGGGATAGTGGGAGCCCCGGGTTGCGGTCATGGGTACAATTGAAAATTTGGGGCTGAAGGGGAAGGGGAAGGGGAGAGTCGGGACTCTGTAGGAACAATTGAGAATTTGGAATGCGAGTGAATGGTTGGAATTTTGCTCTTGGATATTATGTAAATCCACATTCTTTATAAAAAATATATTATGTAGACGTGGGCAAATGGGACTCAATTATAAATGAGTTCGTCTCTTGGAAAACGATCTTTTCGTAAGTATGAAAAGACCAAGGTTTAAAATGCAAATTAGACTTATAACTATTCGGTTGCATTAATCGGGTCATAAACTTATAACTATTTCACGTTGCATGATAAATTTTTAATGCTGCAACTAAAATATTTTACATTTCTATAATTCTAATTCAACCCCTCCGCATGCCTATAGAAAGACGGTTTTCCCAAAACTTAGCCATTGTTAATTATTAGTATTAATTAAATAAATTTAAAAGTTACCGGATATCCTGGCAATATCATGTGTGCAACTCGAACCCGTACCCGGCTCCGAATAATGAAAGAATACCAGGTGATTTTGTTCTAGACCGGGAGAGGGGGGGGGGGGGGGGGGTCAACGGGCCGGATATTGCGAACCAGGTATTTTTGAACGCTTCTACCATTTACCACCCTAATTATAGTTAGTCAAACGTTAGTGTTTAGGTGAACACTTTTTAATATTTTTTATTTACAATATTTATTTCTTTTGTTTTAATTCGTTTTATGAAATGTGATTAATTTTAACTTTATACTCCCTCCATTTATCTATTTGTGTCACACTTACCTTATTGAGATATTTTTTTAAATGACACATTTTTCATTTTGGCAAGATTCCTTCAATTTCATCCACTCATTCAACCTTTTACTTTCTACATTCAATTTCATCCACTCATTTTCTTCATCTAAATCCAAGCACATATACATATGGTGCCACAAATAAAGAAACAGAGGGAGTACTACACATTTTGATTTTAATGTTTTATAAACTCTAGTGATAAAATGATTATATTTTTTATTCTAACATTATTTATAACTTAATTTTTCTAAATTACTTTTACCAATAATTTAAAATAAAATAAAAAATAATTCTATTTATTTGAAAAATCACATTGTTAATTAATTTATATTTATTTAAAAAACACATTAACATCAAAATAATAAATATTTTCACTCCAATATAATAGTCTCATGAGTACCATTAGAGTGTACATGCTCATTGTAAATATCAATCAGATTGAAAAAAAATTATTTAATGGTACATTTTCTCTTATAGTTTATATTAGCGTTTATTAGAATATATGAGAGACATCCTCGAAGATATAAGATCTCCACAACGTGTGATCAATGCATTAGAGTAGAACAATAGATCGAGGGTCAGTGGATAGTCTAAACATGTGAACTAATTGCCCCTAAATCATTTTAGAATCTCCTTTTATAACTCTTGTGAAACTTGTATGGTGGTGTACCCTTTACTTCTGGATTTGTGTAGTTATTAGTTTAATGATTTTCAACCTCATCATCCTTTTACAACACACACTAGGTGATACTAGTGTGTGAGTTTTCATACTACATAAGAATTTCATATAGAATCTTTTTCTTTACGAAATGATCCAACTTGCCACTTAGTACTCTATACTATTTAGGTGCATTAGGGCGTACATATTATCATTGGTTGGCACGGCAGAAAGCGACGGATCCCGTGCCTATCAAAGTTCCTGGCTTTCATCAATCAATTTTTTAAAAAGGAAATTGAGTTATCGAGTAGGGGTAGTTCTATCGTAGAGTTGTTATTGGAGTTTTCTTCAAAAAAATTCTATAATTGGAGATTAATAGTTCTTTAGACTGTAATGGAAAAAAATTGTTTTCAATTTTACCAAAAACTTGGTTGAAATTACAGAAAGTAATCTTTTGTTTTGAAAAATATGTCGATCCATGATGAAACCTTGTCCAATCCAAATTCTGTTCGCCCCATACAGGTGACTTAGTTTAGTTATAATGACATAAGCCCTAGTCCTAGTCCTCCATGAAGACCTGACATGACTACTCTGGACCCGGTCGCTCTACCTGATTTAGGTATAAAACCCTAGGTTGAGCCCAACTGTGACTTGCCCTATTCGTTGTTTTCAGAGGTGATGAACATATCCAGATTTTTATCTCCAGGCATTGAAGTACCAAACCCGCTACTGCTTCGACTTGAATTAACTTAGACCCACACTAAGGTTGCCGCTGTCGCCAAGCATTTCCACCGTCCACCTGCATATTGAACTTACTAACGGGAAGATCTAAAGTTACAGATTAAATTGGCAAAGTAACAGTGTACATGTAAGATTATGATTTTCCCCTAGGCAGGGGAAGATTTTTATGATGGAGAAAAATTAAAGGATGGTGGAAAGATGGAAAATGATCACTAGTGGAAAACTTTTGATTAAAGACATTCAATCAAAGGCGGTTCTTCAAGAACCACCTTTAATGTGGATTTAAGGGAGGTTTTGAGTTTGGAACTCCCTTCCAAGTCACCCCGGAAATTTTAAAGACTCTTTTTAATCGATTAAAGGCGGTTCTTGAAGAACCACCTTTAATTAGCATTGATTAAAGGCAGTGCTATTGAAGAACCTCTTTTAATTGGCTGTCCTTAATGACCTAATATATAAGAGTTGATTTAGGGTTTCTCCCCTTAGTCATTTTCAGATCCAAACTCTCCTCTCTCCCTTAAACTCTCTCTGCCTTGGTCATTTTTCTCAAAACCTGCCGATCGACTCCTCATCTCCTCCAACACGCTGTCGTACCCTCTAACTCCTCCAACAAGCCATCGCCGCACCCCCAACTCCACCACCATAGACTACAACACCCTATACCCCCTTCTCCACCACCCTACATCACCATCTGGCGCTCTGCTAGCTTCTCCATCATCTGCTCATTGAGCCCTGCCTCCACCTGCTGAGCGTTGTTCTTTCTTTATCTACTCCTTTGACCGGTTGAGATGTAGCCATCCGCTCGGTTGAGATGCTGCCATCCGCTAGGGTTTCCAGATTTGTTTCGTTTCTTTTTTCCGTTGCTTTGTTATATTGATTCGAACTTGTATTTTGTTGCTGTTGTAGACATTTGTGTGCATTTATTTGTTTTTGGTTACTGCATTACAGATCCCCGACTTTGTTTCGCTGTCAGAAACCGATTGGTTTCTGGCAATTTTTTTGAGACCTCAGAAATAGGTTCCGAATTCACAACCTATTTCGAACTCGATAGAAGGCGGTTTTTGGAACTGGAAATGGACTAGAGAACACACTTGAAAAGTGTCTTTTCTGGTCCGATAAAACCGCTTTTAATAGGTCTTTCTCCACTAGTGGATGTTTGAAAAAGTGGTATTTGTGGTGATAAAAAATTAGCTATTTTTTATGGCGAGAGAGGTGGTTTGAGAGAAATTAGGGTGTGTTTAGAGGGCTTATAAGTGCTTTACTTATAAACTACGAACTTTTTAGCGTTTGATAAAATGCTAAAAAATACTTATTTAAGAAGCATAAACTTTTTTTGGGGAAAAAGAAGCCAGTCTCCCAATTCTTTTAAAATAAGTCAGATTTGCTTATAAACACAGATTTTCCAAACACACTCTTAGTGTGTAGGGGGGCTAGTTGTGGATTTGGGCATTTTAAGGCAGGTAAATTAGGTTTATGAAATTTGTAATCATTAATAGAGGTGGTACATGTGCAGACGGGTCGAATTTGGGTTGGGTAATATGGTTAATTTGAAAATGGGCATGACCAATTTCTACCAATTTTACGATGGGTCAAAAAATTGATCGGTTGATAACCCGATCAACCCGCGAGACAAAAATCACTCAAGTCACGGGTTAAAAATGGGTAAACCCACGAGTTACAACCCATATGGGTAAAATCCACGGGTGTTCAACCATATCCATGGCCGGCCCGAACCCAATGCGGGCAGGGCGACTGCACTAGATCAAAATTGGGAAGTGCCCAAATTTGTTTAAAGCCTTTATACACTGTACACTGAAGTTAGGAAGAGTCCAAAGGTAAAGGGCACATTTAAGACAAATTTAAAAGTATTTAAGCCGGGAAGAAGGCAAAAAACTTTCCAAACTTTTAAGAAATGGGTAAATTAGTGTGTTAACGATCTAGTATTCTGCGTCCAAATTTTAAAAAAAATTGGAACTGCATCGTAAGGAAGATTTACTAGGTTTAATTTTCTTCTTGCTTTTTCTATATGTTGCACTCCTAATTTTTGTATAGATACTGAGCACACAAATTTTATTATCATTTTTAGAAGAGTATTAGATTTTCATTCATATTTATTTATTTAGTATCTATATAAATTAATATATGTTTATTAATTGCTTTTATCGAATTTGTTCACAAAACAAATGTTCATATGTATCCATTTAATATTATTTTGTTAATCGAACTAGAATTTAATTTTTTATTTGCTAATAAATAATAATTTTTAATAAACTTTTATCGATCTGAACCCGAATTTGTTTGAAATTTTTTATGCATGTTCTCATCCTATCATATACAATCTCTCTGTTTTAGTATAAGTTGCACACATTTTTAAATCAACTTTCTCATTCAACTTGATGCAAAAGGAGACTTTATAAAGAAAATGTTGTAAAAAAATAATATACAAAATAATTTCGAAAGAAGAATTTATTTATTAAAGAAGGGCCCAAAAAGTAATTTCACCCTGGGTTTAAAAGGGTTTGGACCGGCCCTGCCCACATCTTTACCCATATTGGTAGAACCAACAGGTTTCAACAAAAATATTGATACATATGAGTTTATATATCAACCCATATGGGTAAATCTCGCGGTTTCAATGCGTATGAGTTTATATACCAAACCATATGGGTAAACCCCGCGATTTCAACCCATATAGGTCTATATACCAATCAATATGATTATAAACTCGCAGATTCTAACCCATATGAGTAAACTCACGATCAATCCACAAACTCAATCTGTCCAATCCATATTTTTCAATTATTCATTTAACCCATTACACATTTAACCCGTTACACATTTTACCCATACATCCAAATTTAAAAATAGGCAACTCGGTTGACCCGCGGGGCTATGAGTCTAT
This sequence comes from Rubia tinctorum, assembly GCA_032355605.1. Lineage (NCBI taxonomy): Eukaryota > Viridiplantae > Streptophyta > Magnoliopsida > Gentianales > Rubiaceae > Rubia > Rubia tinctorum. The sequence continues at coordinate 6,681,157 of JAULKM010000013.1, forward strand.
TTTACCACTCCTAATCATTAATTATATTGGGCTTAATAGAATATAAGCAACTAGAGTTGGGCACATTTGTAGTTTTAAATTTTGTTAAGTGTGTTTCTGACTTTTTCTGGATACAATGAGTATTTATTTGTAAAATAAAAAGTGTGAATGAATAAAATATAAAGTGTTCGAAAATATTTGGGATGAATAATTTAGGTTCTATGCTTTTTACTGTTTTTTCATTCACCCCTTGTCACGTGTCAGTATTTAAGTGGTCCCTTATCTCTCTACATAAATGTTTTTTTTTCCTTTGTCCATCTATATCTGTCTTACTTATTTGTTTCACTATTCATTAACAATTTTAATATCTTAAATTATTTATAAAAATAAATTTTAAAATATAAATATTCTTAATGTGTAACGATTAATGTAACAATATATCATACGATAATTTTTACATTTGTATATTTAAATATTTTTAAAATATAAATTGCATCAAATTTATTGATGAATTTTGAAATAAGACAGGTAGAGGGCCACAGGAGTGTTACTTTTTCAACGTAGTGATTTATGCCATAAAATAATTCAGAATTGAACTTTCGTTTCAGTTTATTATACACACTATATAGTGTATATGAATGGCACCATTCTTTAGTTCTACAGTATGTTGATTAATTATTATGTCTTATAGCATTAAAATAAAAGCGGGGATAGCTCAGTTGGGAGAGCGTCAGACTGAAGATCTGAAGGTCACGTGTTCGATCCACGTTCACCGCAATTTTTGGAAAAATGCGAATAAATAGAATCCAAGTTGACTGTTGTCCATCCTGAATTCTCTTCGCTACTTCCAGGCCGGTTTTGACTCTTTTGACAAATATAAGGCCCTGGTCGAAATAAAAAAGAGGGCCCTTTTATGTATGTATAAAAAATGTTACATTATAGTACTTCGTAACCTTAAAACAATTATAAAAAATGAGTTAACTTGCATTTTTATTTGCAAAGTTATCTATAATGTTATCTACTTGTAAATTCTCTAAAATATCCCTTTTTATACACAACATTGCGAGTCCATTCAATTTTTCTTGTGACATTGTCGATCTCAAATATGTCTTTAACAACTTTAGCTTTGAAAAACTTCTCTCAGCTGATGCTACAGTAACATACATTGTCAACAAAATTCTATATGCAATAGCAACATTGGAATAACAATCTACACTTTTAACGAATTCAAGGATTTCAATTGCAGACAATGATCCATTTGGCAAAGTTGATTGCAATATTTTTAGTTCAGTAAATAAATCATATAACTCAACATCAGATAAGTCATTGTGAGTAAGAGTAGTTTTAAAGTTATCACAATGTTTTCTCGACTCATCGTTTCCTAATGATTTTAAAGTTTTAGATTTAAACAAAAAACAAAATATATTTTCGAATGATCTCAATTCATCAAATCTAGATTTCAAAGAAGTAATCTCCATGTCCACAACAACATTAAAATAATCAACTTTGAATGATTCTTCGGGGGACAATAAAATTTCAGCACGTTCAGTCTAATCAAATTGTCTTTTTCCTACTTACACGACGCTTTTTTTTTACAAATATTAGCTCTATGTTCATACCTGATGCACGACTTTTAGCAATAGTCAAACTTTCATTAAAACCAACATTCCTATACTTCTCAACAAAAGAAATTACACCTTCTAATTGTTTCATGGCAGAG
>JAULKM010000013.1:6682955-6704816 GCA_032355605.1 Rubia tinctorum
ATGCAAGTTATAGATGCTTCACCTGCTGGATAGTTAGATGCTCTAGGGCATTAGACTATAGGATTTTCAAATGTATTTCATCGCTTTTTTTTAGTTGTAGCTATAGCGTGTTACCACGCTTCAGATATAGATTAGGTTTTCATCTTATTCTGTAATCTCACAAATTGCTTCCATCTGAGGAAATAATTTTAGGGTTTGAGGAGCCTAATAAATATCGTCCCACCAATAGTGGTTTAAATTTTTTTAAAAAAATATTGAGTCGATTTGTAGAGTCCATATTATATTCCCTGTGTCCTACTTGTATTTGCAAAGAGAGAATAGGGAAGTAAAATTTTCATAATTACCCTTCTAAATTACCCAATTCCAGCAGCTCCCTTCTCAGCGGAACACTTGTACTCCGCCTCCTCCGTGCAAAACAAGCCTTCCAGCGACAACGTCCACCGTATAGAGCACGTACTGAGTCGGCAAGCCCAAATAGGAAACCAAAAACCTTCGATTAAGAATTGGGAGTGTTCGGATTTCACCGTGAAATATGGAGCTGAGCTCTTCCTTCACTGCTCGAAGAGCGGCGACGTTGATAGGTTATCCGGGTTTCATCTTCTCCAGCAAGTTACACCTTCTCCGGTAGACTTCATCTTTTCCCTTCTCTAGTCGCCGGAGAGCAGTCAATCCCGGAAATGGACGTTGTCGTTGGACAGTTGTTGCGACGTATCAAGGAAGGTTTACGGAGTTGGATAAAAAGGGAAGAAAATGAAATAGGTTCAAGGGTTTGAGGTTGGCTCTCCGGCGACGGAGACGGACATCGCCATTTGAGAAGACAAAGTCTTGTGCGACACCATATTTTAGCGAAACCAAGAATTAATATGTAAAATTACGACGGAGGCGAACATCGCCATTGGAGAAGACAAAGTCTTGTGCAACGCCATATTTTAGCGAAACCAAGGATTAATATGTAAAATTACGAAGTTTAATTAGAGATGGAGTTCCAAATATAATTTAAGAAAATTTGAGAGAGGAATGAGAGATCTGAGTGCAAATACCACTTTATAGGGGTGTTGGGCATAAATAATTGGATAATTAATGATTTCAGGTCATAACAATATCGTGGGTAAAGAATACGGGTCGAAAAATCTCGCGGGTCAATTATACTCCCCATGTCCGCACAAAGCGCACCTTTTTATAACCAGACTTGATGTTTCAATCTTAGTACTAGATGTTTCAATCAGGTTTTTTTCCTTATTAAAATCATGTATTTAAATTAAATCTGGATCTTTCAATGTAGATAGTATGTTTATATGTTAAAATTTTCAAATTTTACTTATTTTGATGCTAGTTTGAAATATTTTACATTTCAGTTTTATTTTTTAAATTTATACTTTCATTTTGATGATGTGTTATTCTTTCAACTTGACGTTTTAAATTTTAATGTTGATGTTTATTATTTTTAAATTATATTTTTATTTTAACTATTGAATAGTGTGAATTGGTTTAACATTGATGTTATTTTTTCCCAATGTCAGTATCACATTGCAGAGCACTCGTTGACGTTTTAAAATATATGTGTATTTTTGTTCAATATTTGCCTTGATGTTTCAATAATATGAATTAGTATTTTTATATTTTAATATTTATGTTTATTTTTTCAATATTAGCATCACATTTTAGCGTGTACTTTAATGTTTAATAATTTGTGTGTACTTTTATTTCATATTTAATTATTTTAATTTAATAGATATTTATTGTATTAATATAATCTTAAACTATTATTATTTAATGCATATTTTAGTATTTTATTTAATGTTTAAATATTTTAACTTGTGTTTTTATTTTTTTATTTGATGTTTAGTTATTTTTATTCGATATTTAGCTATTTAAATTTTGATATGTGTTTTGAATTTTTTATTTTATGTTTAACTAATTTTATTTGATGTTTAACTATTTAAATTTTAATTTGTGTTTTTAATTTTTCATTCGAAGTTTAACAACTTTTAGGTGTGTTTTTATTGTTTTCATTTGATGTTTTATTATTTTTATTTGAGTTTAACTTTTATAAATTTTGATGTGAATTTTTAGTGTTTTTATTTGATGTTTAATTATTTTGATGTGAATTTATAATGTTTTTAATTTGATGTTTAACTATTTGAAGTTTAATGTGTATTTTTAGAGTTTTTATATGAAGTTTAACTATTTTTATTTGATGTTTAATTTAATTAATTGATTTTATATACTATAATTAAATGCTGATTTTTAAAGAATAGGCCCAAGCCCATTTGTAGCCCAATTTCGACCGCCCGTCTGAAACCCACGTTCTTGACGGGATTTACTCGGTCCACCGGAAATCCGACTTCCTATCCATTTTCCAACCCGGTTCTGACGGAATTCCGACGGAATAAATTGCTGCAACCCCAAACCACGCTAATTACTGAATTTCTCTACAACTTCTCCACCGCTGCAACCCAAGATGACGCTGAAACTCGAATATCGCTGCAACTTCTCCACCAATCATTTTTAAATTGTCGTCGATGACGCCACCTCGACAGAGTCGCGTTGAGTAGCAGAAATTTCCTTGCCCATCAAATATGAATGCATCGAATCTCCAGAGAAGAAGCATTGACGACATGACATTGGCGGATACGTAGAGGATGGCAAGTGAACAACATCGGCGCGACTGCGGACGACCGGCGACAGCAAATTCAACGAATGAGAAGGATTTCTGTAACTTTTGATAAATTGCGCATCAGACCCTAAACTTCAGCGTGATTTTGAAAAGTGACCCTGAACAAACTATTTGCAAGTTGGACCCCAATTTTAAAATGACTTTATTTATTACCTTTATTATTTGTGTTTTGCCCCCTGGTCTCACCATGAGACAGTCTCGCAGAAGACATACTCATTGGAGAATAGTTTCTGCGAGCAAGGAAGATATACGGGAGTTGGAAGATTTTTGAGAGTTGAAGAAAAAATGGACGAAAGGGGAATAGGTTCTTGGATTTGGGGGGTCTGAAAAGGGATTGGAGGAGAAGACGGTAGAGAAGAAATGGTTGGAAAGGATGGAGTGAAAATTATATTAGGAACAAAAAGGTATTTTATCTTTTAGATATTTCCTAAAATGGAAACAATGCAAATAGAGTTGGAACGTTCAATTAAAGAAAGAGTGTAAATAAAGATGAGACAGAGGGAGTATATATATTGAGACATTTTTAATATATGTCACACAATATTACGAAGTTTAATTTTATAAGTGTTCTAATATAAATTTGTTATGATGCTTCTAATAAAAGTGTCTCTATATAAGTGTTCTAATAGGGCTATTTTATTGCAGTGAACCCTCAGATTTCAATAATGCAAATATAACTCTGATCTCAACTGAAAAATTGGTCAGTAACAACAGTCGCCGATTCCATGTGAAAATACCAAATTACCCCTACAAATAAAAAATCTAAAAATTAATAAAATCCAAAATTACAAATTAGCCCATCTCAAAAATCAAAGTCCCTTTTCCTTTCGCTCGCCAAACCACCAGGCCCGTTTTTCCAATCACCCGAACTCCGTTTCCCCCTGCTTCGCTTAATAATGCTCCATTTTCGCCTGCCCCAATTCGAATCTGCTCAGTTCCTGACGAATCGGAGTTGCTGGAGGCGTGCCTCGTCGTCTTTGCGGAAGAGAATCACCGGCGGCTTGAAAAATGACGAAGCAGAGCAGAACTTGGAGGAATCAGAGTTCTTAAGAAACGGCGAAGCGGAGTAGGAATTGGAGGAATCGGAGTTGAGGTTTTGGAGGAACAAATGTCACCGGCCGCTTCTGGTTTCTCAAGCAGTCGCTTCGTCGGAGGAATCAAATTTAGCAATTCATGAAGATTTTACGTTCTCTTTGTCGCCTTTCACCTGCGCAAGTTGGATTTGTTCGGATGGGTTCTGAATGGACAAATTAATTTTGGGGAGAAGCTTTTTTGATTAATTTGTGGGTTCTTGCTCCACCAGCGTGCTCTGTTTTGTTAATTTGACCGGGAAAATATGTCTAAGAAGGAATAATTTGTGGATTCTTGCTCTTTTTGTGTGCAATTGTGGTTTCATGTACTGATCTTATTGCAATATCAAGGGAGCTTTTTTTACTTTCGTTGCTGGCGTTGATTAGCTACGGGGGTGGGGTTTGGGTGGTGTAGATGGCGGGGGGGTTGGGGTGTAAGGGCAAAATAGTTAATCCTTCCCGGATTAAATTGTGTAAAATCTTTTTCACGATTATTAAAAAAATTGAACATTAATATATTTAATTATGTATAATGTTAGTAAACAAAAAAATACTTTTTAAAAACTATTCGTTATGACGAATCCAACAATATCACATACATAATATTATTACTTATATATCTATTTAAATATACGGTTAAAGTTTGACAATGAATTATGTCAAATAGTAAAGTGTGCAGTTTAATCTGGGACGGAGGGAGCAGTAAAATTTCTAAAATGAACACATGTTATTTTGGTCATCAACATTTCATCATTAGTCAACGACTGCATATTCTGGGTCAACACCAGTCTCCGGCATCAGTGTCATAAGTTTTCGATTCAATAACAGTCAATTGTTATATTAGCACTTTTAAAAAAATTGGTAGTTAAATTTGCACTTATAAAAAAACTGTGGTTATCAAAGCATTTTGCCCTAAATTATAAATAGTGAAAATAAAATAGAAACTCTATGAATTTGAAGTGAAAACGTAGTTGTTTTTTCTATTCAGGGTCACATTTATGAAGTGTCATGAAATTTACGGACATAGATGCAAAAATAAGGAAATGTTCGCTTCCCTCCTGCTTTGGCCAATTCTAGCCTCCCCGCCACTTCTCCGGGCGAACTCTAGGGGTGTTGTTATTCGCTTCTCTTTCACTCCAACCTCTGCTGCTCTTCCAGACATTCATCCTGAACTTCCACTGTTCCAATTTTGATTTTGTTTTCTCTTTCTTGGTTTTCTAATTTTCGAAGTTGTCACTCCAAATGGTCTCATTTTTTAGTTTGCAAATTTAATTAATTGATTTCTTCTTATTTGCGATGTTGGCATTGACACCGTACGGATAGTTTAGTTGCCAATGTTCGAGTAGCCATAGATATTAGTCAATGTCGGAAAATTTATTCGAAGGCGTGTTTTCATTTTGAATCATTAAGCTCATCAATATTGGCCCGTCGAGTTTGTGAAAATTGTCGTCCTTAGGTTGCCTGGTGGAGAAGATTATGTTTTTCGTTTTGAATTGCCATATTTGTCGCCGCCGTTAATCATTGCTGGTTGGTCATTGGAGATGGAAAAAAGTTGAGATTTGAGTCAAACACGGGTCAAAATCATTAAAAGTTTCAGAACATATTCTATTGAAATAAACATTGGAATCACCATTGACCTTCTGGTGGGTCAACTTTCAACATTCGCATCACTTGATTCCAAGATAGATCCAACGAGGTTTAGTGGTTCGAGCCACATGCCCTCGAGTGTGCCGATCAGGTGGTAGTGAGAAGAGCGGCATCATCGTGTTGTTGAGAAGAGGAGGTTGCTTGATGGCAGTTAGAAAATAGTGTGAAAAGGGGAACTACATCATGAGTGGGAAGAACTAACGTTTTATCTTTTTTTTTAAAAAAAAACATAAAGACGATCTGACCATGGAGTTAGGACGAGTGATATGTTTTGAATGATAAATGAAAGTAATACTAATGCTACATTTCAGAAATTTCGAAAAGTGTGATGATATATATTAAACTTCTCTCTAAATTTAAATAGAGGGCGATTACCCACGCAAATAAATCAGTCATTTTTCAAATCATCGAAATCAAATCAAAAGTATGGGAAATTACATTGTCCATAGTGAAGTAATAGTAAGGTAATTTGGTCATCGATGTCTATATATTCCAATTTCTGGCATGTACGATAACACTAGAAGAGTCCTTCCCGGTAGCGACTTTTCCCTTCAATTCCCCTCGCTCCCACCACATAGCGCTCCCTCTTCTTCCTCTTCTCACATCCATTTACACACACTCACACACACTAACCCACACATATAAATATTAAATCCTCCATCCCATCCCCCCACAACACACACCACCAACAACAAACCAGTACACCATACGCACTATTCACTCTCTTTCTTTCTCCCTCTCTCTCTCTATATATATATATATATCTTGGCTGCATGGTGAAGTGCACAACAAATAGGAAAAAAAACACGCACACACAGAGTATGATAGCAAGCAGCACCAGCTGCAGCCCATTTCCACTACCCCTCAACACAGCGTACCACCACCACTGTACTGCTGCTGCTGCTGCTTTCTCTCTCACACACTCACGCACTAGCCCCAGTCCCATGTTTTCCGTATTTATGATGCATACATATGCGCTACTGAGAGTATAACAATATTGTCTCTCTCAATCTTCATCGGATTTCCGAATCCTTTTTTCCTTCCTTATGATCAGAACGCCGGGTTATAAATCTGCTACTCTTCGGTTCTTCTCTTCTCTTTTCCCAATCTTCAAGCTCCGGAAGCTTTCTTTTCCCTCTACAAAAGCCCAGAAAATGACATCGGTTCATAGTAGCGGCGGCGCCTCCTCGCACCGCCGCCAGAGGATGAAGAAGGTGGTGGTTGTAATGGGTCCTACCGGGTCGGGGAAATCGAAGCTCTCCATTGATTTGGCTACCCGGTTCTTTCCCAGCTCGGAGATTATTAACTCCGACAAAATCCAGATATACCGGGGGCTGGATATCACCACCAATAAAATCTCAATGCACGACCGCCGTGGAGTACCGCATCACTTTCTTGGGGAGTTCCACCCGGATACCGAGGTCACTCCGGCTGGGTTCCGCTCACTCGCTTCGAACACCATCGCCGGGATTATTTCGAGACGGAACGTTCCCCTCCTCGTCGGCGGGTCGAACTCGTTCATCCACGCGCTTCTGGCGAAGAAGTACAGCAAAGACGACGACGTTTTCGACGAGTCCGTCAGGAACCCCATCTCGCCGGAGCTCCGGTACAGCTGCTGCTTCATCTGGGTCGATGTTTCACCGCCGGTGCTGAACCAGTACCTGGATGAACGGGTGGATGAGATGATGCAGTCCGGGATGCTGAAAGAGCTGTCGGAGTATTTCTCAGCGGCGGGCGGCGGCGATGACTCAGTGACTCGAACCGGGTTGAGGAAGGCAATCGGAGTGCCAGAGTTCGAGCGGTACTTCGAAAAGAAAAGGGACGTGGGCGATGAGGTGGCGGGATTGTGGTACGAGGGGGCGGTGAGGGCGATCAAGGAGAACACGTGTCAGCTGGCGAAGCGGCAGGCGGGGAAGATCGTACGGCTGAGGGACGCCGGGTGGGACCTGCACAGGGTGGACGCGACGGAGGCGTTGAGGGCGGCGATGGTGACGTCAGAATCCGGGAAGAGGGCTTCGGAAATGTGGGAGAAAATGGTGGTGGAACCAAGCGTGAAGATTGTGAACCGCTTCTTGATGGAGTAGGTTTCATTTCACAGCTGTATCCAGCAACCCACACACTATTCATCATCTCTTTCGTTTTCATTTTTATTTTCAAGAAAAAAAAACAAGAAATATTTCTCTCTGTTTTTCTTTTGGGTTCTTGTAAAAGTTTTGGTGATAAAATTGGTTGTGGGTATTTTCATTCACGGCTTTATTTTGGGCGGCCAATTTCGGAGCATGCCATTTCAATCTTTTGTAGTCCTTGACCACTTTAATTTTCAAATTCAAATTTCATAAACTTTGAATGTCAATATATATTAATCTATACTCCATCCGTCCCACTCTAAATTGCTTATTAACTTTTTGAGAGTCAAACTTAGTAAACTTTGACTCGAAATATAAATTATTATATAAATAATAAATATATCATGTGAGATATTGTTAGATCCGTCTTAACATTTATTTTCTAAATATTAATTTTTTATGTGGCATTATTATATGTAATTAGAGATATTTACGGTCAAACATGCTCATTGAAAATCGTAAAAAAGTAAATAACCAATTTAGAGTGGAACGGAGGGAGTATGACTATACGAGGCAATTAAATTAATCACTACTTGCCGACAGCATGTATCTACTAATAAATTCTGCAATAATTGGTCGTTGTAGGTTTCTGATAATTATCTTTTACTGTCGGGGGTTCTGTTCTTTCTTTATAATTTAACTAAAATCAAACGACTAAATTTAATGAAATTAATTTCAAATTTATTTGATTTTCATTTTCAATTTATAATTTTTTACTATATCCAATTATCGTTCAATCAAATTCAACTAAGCTCAAATCAGACTAACAAAATAATATGAAATTACTATTCAAACGTTTCTAGAAATATAATAATACTATGCAACTAAAAAACTCTGCCGTCAAATAAAATAATTTCTTAGCTAATGAATGACACATTTTCACCATAGTTCGTAATTTAACGAGATAATACAATGAAATGCATAATTCAAAAAATGAAAAAGTAAAACTGGATTGTATTCGAGTCCGTCTCTTAAAAAACAATGTTTCCAAAAATTATGAAAAAATAATGTTTAAACTGTAAATTAGAATAAATCAAGATAATATTTACGGGTTACCTTAATCGCGCGAATCATAAAATTATAACTATTGTATGTTGAATAATAAATTTTTAATATTGAAACTAAAACCTTTCATATTTCTATAATTTAAATTCAATTCCGTCTTTCCATATATCTATGAAAAGACAATATTTCCTACTCCCTCCGTTCAGTTATGTTTGACACACTTTTTAGTCAGTTTTCTCAAACTACATTTGAACATAAATTTCATGTAATATATAAGTAGTAATATCATCATTTGAGGTATCGTTGAATTTTTCGTATCATGTAATTTCCAAATATTAAAAAATTTCATAATATTAATATATGTAGCAAAAGTTATTAATTGTCAAATATGCCTTGAGAAAAACTGCATATTACGTACTCCCTCTGTTTTTCTATGTTTGGCACACTTACCATTTTAATATGTTTTTCTAAGATTGTCACCTTTCATTTTATGGCAAAAAGTACATCATTCTCAACCACTCATTAAACTTTTTACTCTTCTCATTCAATTTCATCCACACATTTCAACTTGTAAAAAAACAACACCTAAACCTATGGTGTCAAACATTAAAAAACGGAGGGAGTATTTTTTTTTACCCGAAGGATTTTTTGTGTTTTTTTTACGTGTCCCTTTATTACGTTTTAAAAACTGCATGTCACTAAACTTATTGAAAGACCAATACTACAAATTAGAGTTATCGTAACACTTTTTTTGCAACACTTATTTAAAATGTTATAATAGCTTATAAAGTGTTATTTAAACTTTTGAAAAGTGCTACATAAATATTGAAAAGTGTTACCTAAATTTTAAAAAGTATTACATTAGATCTAATGTAACACCGCCTAAGGTAATAATGTGCTACAATAGCACCTAAAACATCACTTTTACAAGTATTACCTTAGCTTTAGGCGATGTTACATTAGATCTAATATAACATTTTTTTTAAATTTATGTAACATTTTTCAATATTTATGTAACACTTTCAAAAGTTTAAGTAACATTTTATAAGTTATTGTAAAATTTTAAATAAGTGTTGAAAGAAAAGTGTTATGTTAGTCTTAGTTTGTATTTCCTCTGTTTCATTGGATGTGACACACTTTTCTTTTTTGGTTGTTTTTGTGAATTTGACACACTTTCCTTTTATGACAAGATTCTTTCAATTTCATTCACCCATTCTACTTTTCCATTTCTAAATTCGATTTCATCCACTCATTTCATCCACCTAAATTCAAACAACTAGGCGTATGCTGCCACATCCAACGAAACATAGGCAGCATTAGTTGACAAAGGTAAGAATCGCTGTCACACTGTGCATGCTAGGACCCTTAAGTAAAGTAAGTAAATTCACACGTTCTTAAAGAAATTTTGTTGACATTATTAAATGAAGAATTTACTTTATAAAAGTTATCCATCTATCCTAGATTTATTTGCACTTCTACTTTTTTTAACATTATTTTATATCAAATTTTGATAGCATATTTGAATAGATTTATAAAACAAATATATTATCGTTTATGATATTGTTCAATTCGTCGTAACTAATAGTTTCTAAATATCATCTTTTTATTTGCCGCGATTAAACATATTTCTTGAACAACGTGATAATGATTGCAGTGCAAATCTAGTTGTGAGGTAGGGAGTACAAACATTTATTTCTATTTCTTTTTAAAGATGTGCAGAACACTTTGTGCCGTCGCATATAATGCATTCCATTTTGCATGTCCTCTTTAGGAGAGGGAATAATTGATGTTTGTGCCCGAATTTTATTTTCAAAGTAAATCAATAATAAATTAATAATGGTTATAAAAGAAAAAGGTGTGTCCATAGTATTTTTTTTCCGGATTATAATACTTTCCCAAGCGTTACGTTATCCAAGTGCGTATTTTAGCGATATATGGTGACACTAAAGTAGGTCGCAAAACCAATCATCATCATTGCCTAAAACTATACGCTTTCAATTTTTTTTAAAAAAGGACTAAGCCAATAACCTCCCTGAAATTAAAGGCTCTTGCTGGAGCTTTTTTTTCCTTTTGTTTTTTTTGATGTGGTTGGATAGTTGGAACAGTTCTTTTCAATATATATGAATTTCAGTTAAGTCAAGTTTAATTAATTTTAGTTTGATGAAACTTAGGTTAATCTAGCTATACGTACTATTATTTTACTAAATTTCATTCAGAAAAAATTCCTCTATAATGCCTATTCGATAGTTGTGAAATTTAAAACCCAAAATGCTATTTTTTCCTAGCATACATATGTGTGTATATATATATATAATGACTGAAAACAATAATTTTGAACCATGATATTCAACAGCTAAACTTTTTCATTGTAAAGCGACTAAAATCAAAATTCATACATTTTCAACAGCAAAAAGACCATACAATCGAAAATCAAACATAAAAATCTGTGAATATTATAAAGTGAAAATCGAGTATTATGGATTTTTTTATCAATTATAAACTACTCGTTGTTAATTCTTTCAGTATAGCTTGGTTTCACTAATTAATTTAATTTAATGGTTCCTTACTAATAATTTTATGTTTGAAATAGTTTTAAATTAGTAAATTACCATCTAAGTAAAAAATATATAACTATTAATGGTAAAAAAGCTAATAAAAACTATATTTTTAAAATCAATTTTATTTCTTTTAAAAATTAATTATCAAATATTTGTTTAGGTTGTTTGACCAAATAAAAAGATAGATACCAACCAAGCACCCGCGCGCTATATCTATTATCTTCAAGAGATTGACAATATTTTAAAGAAAAAATCTCAGAAAAAGCGATCTGTACATAAGTTTATGAACAGTTCACTATTCTTTACTTTAAATATTGTAATTTTTTATAAAATTTAAATAGTGTACTTTAAAATTTAAATAAGTAATAATGTGTATTTGAATGTGAATGTTTATAAAAATATATAGAATAAAAATATTTTTAAATTTCTAAAGTTAGTATGTAATTTAACAAATGTAGTGTATATAAGAAATTGCGGGTTATGAGTAAGTAAATAAGGCGCAAGTGAAAATTATTTTGATTTTCTTGTACCAGTAAAATAGAAATGGGAAAAAAAACTTCAAAAGTATCTAGTATATATCCCTTTTGTTTGTGCTCTTAATACTCCTCACTTTATCTGGTGACTTTATTTTTCGCAAATGCACGACATAGAATTGTGGCTATCATAAAACTTCAAAAAAGAATTATAATAATAAAAAAAACTCATGGCAAATATAAATTTAAGAATGGACTGGAGGTAGTGGTGTCAGTTCGGGTGATCGTATCGGGTTCGAGTCGGGTTGGAAACGGGTCGGGTTAAGACAGGCCGGGTTAAAACGTGTCATATTTATTTTTCAGGTCGAGACGGGTTCCTATCGTGTCGGGGTAACACGTGTTGGAAATTTTTCTCGGGTCGAGTTCGATTACACTCATGTCGGGTTACTGCCGTGTCATTTTTTTTACTCGGGTTAGGTCGGATAGGGTCAGCTTACTGTCAGGTTTGGTCGGGTCGGGTTATATTCAGGTCGGGTTGTATCAGGCCGGGTTATATTCAAGTCTGGTTATTGTCTTGTAGTTTTTTGTACGAGAATTTTGTTCGAGTTTAGTCATGTCAGTTTATTAAATTTCATACTATTGGATTTGGGTATATTTTGGAGTGATTCATTTAGGTTGATTCACATTCTTACAATTACAATATTATCATGCTATGTTTAATTTAATTTGTATTTATAATCTATTAAAATAATAATTTTGTCGATTTCTATATTACTCACCCAGAATCATGATTCTAATTAAACACCTCTCTTTATCAGAGTATAATTCATTAATTGTATAAACTTAACCGTACTTTTGCATTTTAAAATTAACCTTTCATGTTAAAATTTATTATGATATGAATTTATGTAATAATATTTGTAGATTTTCAATAAATATAAATCCCGCTTTATTCTCATAAATATGTCAAACCAATTTAGTAGTCTAACATATAACCAAGTTTATTTAGTTCCATACTAATGTTAGCTGACTTTTAATAGTTACATTGTTAATGGATTTTACACACTAAACTGCATCCTTATATAACGAAATCAACTATATTCATATTCATATAAGTTCGAGTTTACTTTTATAATTAACTTGGTTTACTAAATAGATTTCATCATTGTGACCAGTTTCCAATATAAATGTATAAATTGTGTATAATTAACAAGAATCACGAATCAACTCTTGATTATATATATATATATATATATATATATATATTTCACATAACTATGTGATAGAATAAATAGAATACATTGAGCTAAGTAAATTGAACCTATACTATTCTATATATGTACAATATCAATCATGATCAATCAAGAGATTAATCAAAATATACAGTGTTAGTTTCATTGAACCTAGACTGTTCTATATATGTACAATATCTTGATTAATGTCTTGATTGATCATGATTGATACTGTACATATATAGAACAATCTAGGTTCAATGTACTTAGCTCACTGTATTCTATTTATTATATCACTATGTATTTTATCTAATAAAGTATTAGTTTCATTTTTATACACACTAATTTACATTTAAGGCAAAATCTTGGGAAAACCGTCTTATTGAAAGGCTGGTTTAATTAGAATAATAAAAAATTAAAGGTCTTAGTTGCAATATTAAAAATTTATGATGCAACATGCAGTAGTTATATAGTTTATAACTCGATTCATGCAACCCACCCGAAAATTTTATCTTCATTTCTTCTAATTTGCACTTTAATCTTTGGTCTTTCCATGACTTATAACTATAGCAGTTGGGGCATTATAATTATATATAAGGTATAAATATGATTTCCCTTTGAACTAGATGTTACTCTTTTATGCAATAATGCAATAATATAAGGTATAGATGTTACGATTCTAATTAGCATTCTTAGTCATTTAGTTGTATTCTTACCCAAGAAGTTGATTGAATTTGAATAGCTGCCTTTACCTTTTTCATAAACATTCCCATTTATAACTAGTTTGACATTAATTAATCAATCATTACTTGATATTTCATAAATAAATAAATTAAATTAAATAATAATTAATTTTATTTTTTTTACAGTTTAACATTTCATTAATTAAATAAATTTATGAAAAATCTTAAATAATTTAGGGAAAAAGGCTGAATTAATAAGGAAAAAAATAAGAGATTAATTAGGAGAAACGGTATTCATAACAAATGAAAAAAAAGAATAAAGTAGAGCAAAATAATCCCAGCCATTGATTTAAACTAGTGTTAATCTAAAGAGTTAATACGTTAGGCCTTAGTATAAATGCTTTTGAATGTTTACCAGTATTGCCTCTCTGACCTCTGTGCTTTTATCGTCTCCCTCTGTCCTCTGTGCTTTACCCTATGCTTTAATCGTCTTCAACCTTCAACCATGTGCTTTTACCCTGTTCTCTCAGCTCTATAGCCAACTAATCTCAACCTTCGACCGCCTTCAACCGTCTTCCACCTTCAACCACCTTCAATTGCCTTTCCGCCTTCAACAACCTTCAACCGCTTTTCCGCTTTCAACCGCCTTTGCTACTCCACCTTCCACCGCCAGCTCGCCACCTTCCACCGTCAGCTCGCCCGTGTGGATTCCAGATATGAAATTTTGGTTGATTTAGAGGTAATGTTGTTTTATTTGGTGGTGTTGCCTTATATTTTAGGATATTTTTTAGGATTGATGCTCTTATTTGGCTGATGTTTTACTTCTTCACATAAACACTGGCCCTAAGATAAACTATGATGCACGGGGACGACAATTCATTTTTCCTTTTGTATTTTTTACATTTTTGGTTCGAAAATGGTTATGTGATGAATTACTGATGCTTGTTTAGTGTTTGTTTTGGTATTTGATGTAAAAAAAATATTCCGGTCACCGTCTTCCTGCGTGAAAAAGAAAGAAGAATTGAGAGTCAAGATTTTGGATGTAATTTTCTGTATATAAGTTTGATTTGAAGAAAACCTTTGATTCCTTTTTATTTTTGAGTTGATCTTAACAGACTTGAGTAAAGTACTGCTGCGTTCTTGGATCTGGAGGTCTGTCGCTGCTGCGTTTTGTTTTCGACCGAAATAAAAGTTAAGTGCTTCCCATAAATCCTTTTTTCTTAATGTTTTAGTGTTTAGCGCTCTTCATTTCCCTTGTAAAATATTATTTTGCTATTTATGTGATGTTCTTTTGCAGTTCGTTGTTGTTATTGTCGAGTAGGCTGCTATTGATTGCCGAGTGAGCTGCTATTGATGATGAAAATCATAAACTTCTCTATTGAATGGCCTTGCTCCTTTTGTGCTATGTGAATAATCTTGCCATCCTTATATGTATTTGCTGCTGCTTTTATGTGAATGACATTGTGGGTCTTATATTTATCTACTGTTGTGGTGACCTTATATTTACATGGTACTTCTATTGTGTTCATGGCCTTGCCGGCATTTCATTTTGCTGCAGTGTTTGTCAGTGCCAAACCACATGGTAGAATGCATTGTGTTGTGGTACCTTGCTAGCTGTGATGATGTGTTATTGTTAAAAAAAAATGCAGCCATGCTGTTAAGCATCTGGAAGGGCATTACTGTAATCTTTGTGAATTTATACTTGTGAAAATATA
The DNA here is from genome assembly GCA_032355605.1 of Rubia tinctorum. NCBI lineage: Eukaryota > Viridiplantae > Streptophyta > Magnoliopsida > Gentianales > Rubiaceae > Rubia > Rubia tinctorum. Next base: position 6,698,142 of record JAULKM010000013.1, read on the forward strand.
ATGCAGCCATACTGTTAAGCATTTGACAGGGCATTGACTGTTGGACTTGATTTTGTTTATATGGACTTTAGCTTTTGTACTTAACCAATACTTGCATTGTGCTTAACCAATACTTAACCCGGTGTTAATTGATTCTTCACTCTAGACCACATTCTGCTTACAGTTTGAATGGATACCTCCCATCTTGATGCCGCTTCAATTATTTTACTATGCCTTATTATCCCATTGTTTTGGTGCAGTAGCAAAAACTCTGCTAAAGCTTGCCTCTTTTCGTCTGTTAGATTCTTGTGTATCATCTTTATGACCTTATGACTTCAGCCATCTTAATGTTGTTACAGAAATGGAAGAAAAATGCTACTGTCTACCCTTAAAAATTTCTACTTATTGCTACTGCTGCCCCTGCCTTTGCCCCTGAACAGATACTACAAGTTGCTGCTTTCTTTTCCAGCTCAATGATGATGCAGTAGCTCTTAGATAGAACCAGAGCTTTAAAAGGTCCAGTATGCCTGCGGAAGGAATGTTTGCTAAGAGCATAAAGGGTAAAAAAATGAATTTCCGTATGGGGTAGTGGATAGCAAAAAATGTAGTAAATATATAGAGGGTGGGCAGTTAGGGTTTTTCACTTACTGTTTAACTCTTGTTCAAAAACTTCCCTCCAATTTTAAGGAGGGAAATGTGTAAAAGTAAATTTTTGGCTCCAAAGATTAAACTGTAAATTCGGATTAGGTATTGTAAATTCGAATTCAGATTCAGATTAAACTGTAAACTCGGATTCGAATTAGGCTCGAAAGAGGACTGGATAAATTTTTTTTATAGCTTAATATGACAATATTTAAATGAACAACGCTTACGAAATAAAATGAATTCATAATAATTATATTTTTACAAGTATGACAAATCAGTTCATACAAAACTACTTTCTGACACCTGCGTTGTTAGAACTTAAAGTAGAACTACTAACAACTGGAGACAACTAAATCCTACGAAAATATTAACTTTATATAAATTTTTCAATACTCTCCCTCTATTGGGGGAATTTGCACACAAAAATTTCACGATTTTCAAGAAACATGTTTCAATATGCAACTACGTATAATAACAATATTAACTTTTGGGTTTAGGCATTTAAATATTTTAGGTTACCAATTAATTGTTTAATTATAAAAATATTAACTTTTACTTTATACCTGTTATATATTGAGCTGAATGAAATTTTTATCGTTCCAAATTGGGTCAATTAGAAAAACCAAAAGTATTTTGAGCTAATTACATGTAGGGTTATTTAGTTGAATTATCGGGTTAATAGTGTCTGGGCTGATTGTGGGCCGGGTTGCATCGTGTACAGGTTAGATTGGGTTGAGCCTGGTCATGTCGGGTTTTGATTCGGATTTAGTCTGGTCGTGTCGGGTTTGGGTTCAGGTTGATATCTCTCAGGTGGGAATCAGGTTTCAGTATGAATTCGGTCGTGTCGGGTTTGTGTTAGGTCTATATTTCTCAGGTTATAATCAGGTTTCGGGTTGAGTTCGGTCGTGTTGGCTTAGATTTGGATTGACAACTCTCTGATTAAATTGATTTTTGGGTTGAATAAGTCATTTCGGTACATGTCGAGTTTTTGGTTCGAGGCAGAGCTCTAGCTCTTGTCTTGGCGATAAAAGATACTCCTTCACATGTTGTAGATATCAAAGCAAACAGAGAAATCAATGAATACTCAACAGTCTAGAAATCAGATAACAGACGTATCTACAATCAACGTGTTTATGCCTCTTTTCGATTCCAGAACTCAAAATTCTAATGTAAAAGATAATTAATATCTAGATAAGCGTACCTTAATTTCATTGAATTTTCGCACCCTTCTTAATCAGAAAACACAAACATTTGAATACATCTATTAAAGAAATAAATAGTTTAAGGTGAATATTACTTGTAATTGTAATTAGGTTTAGATTCATTTTCATTTTCCTTTTCTGTAAAGGTGTTTGTACCTCTATATAATGTATCACTGAGAATGAATAAAAACACGCATAAAAACACGCATTTAAGACTTGGGTCCGAGTTGAGTTTATTGGGCCAATGTGTGAATCCCCTTTAATTTGGCCAAATATGGGTCGTTGAGGGTTTCCACGTTGGCACTTAAGGGGCATGTTAAAAGATATATCCCACATCGGTTTCTTACAAGGATAATAACTAAAATTTAAGGTCTTGGGTCGCATCCACTTAGTACAAATTGGTTGTAAGATGGAAGCCCCAGATATCTTAAAATTTAACATGGTATCAGAGCATAAAACCCAGAAACATTGAAAAAAAAAATTTCGCTGCCATTTCTCGTAGGAATCGACTATCGCCGTCAGAATGCGCCGCCGCCATCTTCATCACGGAACGACGTGTTTCACCTGTTTTCTTCACCGATCCCGTAGCCGAATGTCGCCAAAGCTTCTCCTCCAGCTACCGTGAACGTTCACTGTCCGTACGTGACCAAATCAGTGGTGCGTACTACTTCACGAGCCACCCGTGCCTCATGCGTCGACACCGTCTTCACCACCGCATCATTACCACAATGTCTCTGTTCTTTCGTGACACCTGCGCCGATGACTACTCCTTGTTCTAGTTCCGATAATGCTGAACAGGCCCGCGTCGCTGCTAAAGCTGAGAGTGATAAGTTACAGAATCTTAGTGCCACTGATGTGATTGAAGCTTTACTCAAACAGTTGCAGTTACAATCTAGCTCTTAGGGATCTATCCGTGCTGGTCGATCTCTGAATGGTCCTTACTACCGTTGTACCAATGACGGTCCCAGTTTGTCAATCTGTCCCGTCATTCTGTAAGGTGAAGAAAATTATCTTGAATAGTCTGCTGCAATTTCTGGTGCTATGCTAGCCAAGAACAATATTGGTTTCATTGATGGAACCATTAGCGAACTCCAGGATAATCATCCTGATGCAGTTGATTGGCGGAGAGTTAATGCTACCCTCGTATGCAGGATCTTACAGACTCTAGATCCACCACTGCGTTCATTTACCAGTTATTATGCCATAGTTAAGGAATTGTGGGATGATCTTAAGGCCCGATTTAATCTTGGGGATGGTCCAAAGATTCTGCAGACGAGCGAAGATATACATAAATGTCGACAGAATGGTCAGACTGTTATCATTCATTTTGGCAAACTGAAGAAGTTGTTTGGTGCTTAAAACTCACTCCAGCCTCCTTTAGTTTGCACCTGTGAAGTTTGCAAACCTATGTGCACATGTAACCATGCTACCAATGTCTTCCAAGAACGTGAGAAAGAAATGATCTATCAATTTCTCCTCGGACATGATGAAGACTATCACACCATGCGGTCTAACATCATGACAACCGATCCTTTGCCACCTGTCATGCACGTATATGCCCTTGTTGCTCAGAAGGAGAATCACAAAGCCGTGATTTGGTCTCGCAATTCTTCATTTGACTCTATGGCGTATACTGCACGACGCCCTCCACCATCGGATTCTTTGACAGCTATTCTCACCATAGCTGATCGCAAGAATCTCACCTGCTCTCACTGTCATCACAAGGGTTACAACAAAGATACCTGTTTCAAGCTCATAGGAGTACTAGATTGGTTCAAGGAGTTGAACCAGAATTATAAGAAGACGGTGCCATCTACACTGATGGACGCCTCCAATGGTGGACCAGCCGCCGGTGTCCATCAGTCATAGCCTCCTTTTGTTGGCGCTTCCGTGTCCCCACCCGGACATGCTGCAGCTGCTGGCCATCTTGCCCCCACTCGTGCTGATTTTGGTCCTGCTATCCAATGAACAATGGAGTACGACCCTATATTTATTTAATCATTTGAATACTGTTTCTGACCATGGGTCTGGTAAGTACACTTTACCATGGATTCTTGATTCGGGAGCCTCGTATCACATAACGAGTGAGAGAGGTTCTTTGATTAATGTTACTACTATTGTTCATGCCGTGAATGTTGTCTTTCTTGATGTTTCTGTGTCCTCTGTATCCCAATATAGTTCTATTCATTTTGGAGATGTTAATCTTACTCATGTGCTCTACATAACTTCTCTATGATACCATCTTTTATCTTGTTCTAGATTATTATTTTCCTTAAAATGTCTAGCTTTATTTACTAAAAAATATTGAATTTTACAAAAAATCAATACGAGGAATGTGATTGGAGTGGGTGAATAGCAGGGGGGTTGTTGGCTTTGTCTGCTGGATACAAATGATCGTCCTCATGTCTTGCAATCTAATCTGATAGTTGCTTCAGTTTCATCTTCTGATTTATGGCATCAGCGTCTTGGGCATCCTTCCTTTATGGTGTTGTCTTCTGTTTCTACTCTTGATTTTAGCACAAATAATGTTACTGTACTTTGCTCGGTTTGTCATCGAGCAAAGCAGACTAGACATAGATTTCCTCTGAGTTCTTTGAATGTTAGTTCTTTGTTTGAGTTAATACATTGTGATGTTTGACATCTTCTAGTGGTGCATTTTATTTTTTGACTATAGTTGATGATTATTCCCAATATGTTTGGGTTTACTTATTAGTTGCTAAGTCTGAAGTTACCTCTAGAATTATTGAATTTTATGCTTTAGTAAAAAATCAGGCCACACTATTAGGTGTGTCCGAGCTGATAATGTTACATAATTTCTACCTTTGAGATCCTACTTTACTGAGTCTGGGATTATTTTTGAGACTTCTATGGTTGATACACCATAGAGAATGGTCGTGTGGAACACAAGCTTCGCCATTTGTTGAATATGGCTCACGCTTTGCGTCTTCAAGCCAAACTACCGACTGAATTTTGGGGAGAGTGTATTTTTACAACTGCATATCTGATCAACCGGACACCGATGAAGCATCTCAACGATCGCACACCTTTTGAGTTACTCTATGGTTGCTCCCCAAATTACTAGGCTTTGCGAGTCTTCGGATGTCAGTGCTTTGCTTCCAACATTCCCAGATTTTGTGACAAGTTTGCTCCAAGAAGTTATCGTTGTCTGTTTCTTAGGTATATAGTCGGAAAGAAAGGTTATTGGTTCTTTGATTTGGAATCATGTACCTTCTTTAATAGTAGGGATGCAGACTTTTATGAAGATCAGTTTCTATACTCTGCTCTCCCAGAAGCATCATCGCAGCCAGAATCATCATCGCAGCCAGAATCATCATCGCAGCCAGAATCATCACTGCCGCCGGCCGGACAATCACCGCAGCTGGTGCACTCCTTGCATCTGCCACTGGACTCGCCTTCATTGTGGCCGCCGGCCGACACCCTGCCAGCCACCGGGATCTTCCTGCCGAATTCTTCACGGCTGCTGGAATCTTCTCGGTAGCCGAATGCCAAAAATATTTTGGCCATGCCGATTTCAAATCTGGTGTCGGTACCTCAATCGCTTCACGCGCCGCCGGCCGCCGTCTACGACATTGTGTTCCACGCGCCTCCTCCGCCGCAGCCACCTAGTGTTGATTTTCCCCCTGTCTGCCAGAGTGCTCGTGATCGACGTCCTCCTACTTATCTATCCAATTATGTCTGCTCAGTTATTGATATTAATAACCCCCACTGCTATGGCTACACCTATTACGTTACATTCCTCATGTGTTCTCTATCATTTATCTGATTTTGTAAATTATGATAAATTTTCTAGTACGCATTCTTGATTTTTGGGTGCACTAACTTCAAGTGCAGATCCAACCACTTATTTTGAGGCTTCGAAGCATGCTCATTGGCATGATGCAACGACTATAGAGATTAATGCACTTGAACGTAATCAGACATGGACTTTGTCTTCTTTCTTTCTAAATAAGACTGTTATTGGATGCAAATGGGTGTATCGTACCAAGTTCAAGTATAATGGTACCATTGAACGTCACAAAGCTCGCTTGATGGTTCCTGGAAATTGCCAAAGGGAAGGGTTGACTACACTGAGACGTTTGCTCTCGTTGCAAAGATGAATTCGGTACGTCAATTTTTATCAGTTGCAGTTATTCGTGGTTAGGGAACTGCATCAGATGGATGTGCATAATATTTTTTTGCATGGAGATCTGCATGGAGAGGTCTTTATGAGCCCTCAACCTGGATACCCTGCGCCTCTCGGCTAGGTGTGTCTCCATCGAAAATCTCTTTATGGTCTTTGACAGGCACCTCGCAATTGGTTTGTAAAATTGGCTCAGGCTTTACTTGCATTTGGTTTTGTTCAGAGTAAGACAGATTAATCTCTTTTTGCCTTCACTAGTGGCTCGGTTTCATTGCATGTTCTTTTTTATGTGGATGACTTGGTCATTACTGGTAGTTACCTGTTGTGAGTTGTTGTGGCTTAAGTCGTTACTTCGTGACTTAGGTGTTGTGTATTCTTCTCCTATGCGACTATTCTGTGATAGTTAGTCTGCTATTCACATTACGTGAATCCGGATGTTCCATGAATCTACTAAGCATATCAAGGTTGATTGTCATTTCATCCGTGATCTTTTCTAGTTTGCTACCCTTGTTACTCATCATATTCGCACGACTGACCATGGTGTGTCCATTTTATACGGTTATTTTGGGACATTTTGGATTCACTTTTGTACACTTTTGTGCAATATGTGTAGCAATTTGCCTTGAAATTTTCTAAGGAGAGTTAAGATCAACTTTGTGCTTTTATTACTTTTCTAGAGGATTTTGTGTAACAAGGGAATTGTTGGAA
>JAULKM010000013.1:6722565-6734415 GCA_032355605.1 Rubia tinctorum
CCAAAAAAAGACATTCTAGAGAAGGTCATTTTTTTACAAATTGGGTCAATTACAAAAACCAAAAGTATTTTGAGTTATTTATATGTAGGGTTATATGGTTGATTTATCTGGTTGAATAGTGTTCGGGTTGATTGTGGGCTGGGTTGAATCGTGTATAGGTTTAGATCGGGTTGAGCCTGGTCATGTTGGGTTCGGGTTCGGATTGAGTCTGGTCGTGTCGGGTTCGGATTTGGGTTGATATCTCTCAGGTCGAAATCGGGTTTCAGTCTGAATTTGGTCGTGTCGGGTCTATATTTCTCGGGTTATAATCAAGTTTCGGGTTGAGTTTGGTCGTGTCGACTTAGATTCGGGTTGAAATCTCTCAGGTTAAATCGATTTTCGGGTTGAATCAGTTGTTTCGGTACGTGTCGATTTTTCGGTTCGGGTCAGAAACTGACAGCTCTACCAAAAAGTTTATCCCTATTTGGAAATTTTACATGATATGCTTTCGTTTCCATTTCAAATGCAACTCTCAATATGAGACAGACTCTCTTTCTGCTGGTCTTTTGCAGCCTTCACTGCTATACATACTCAGTGAGACTTATGCTGATAAACTAAGAAAGAAATATATTTTGCGGAAGAACTGATTTCATTGCTTAGATCATGTACAGTGGTGTGTATTTGTAGTACAAGAAGTTAAGTCATACATGTAATCAACTACCGAAGAAGACTAAATCAAATCGCCTAAGATAAGATCGAATCTCCTAAGATATCGTTTCTTAATACTCCCTCTCAAGTTGGAGCTTGTAAATCAGTAATGCCCAACTTACTCAATAAGATTTGAAACTGTGTCTTGCCAAGAGCTTTGGTAAATAAGTCTGCAGGTTGATCAGAGTAATCAGACACGATGCCCAATCAGAATCACCAAAAACTGTTAACTGTAATGAGCTAGTAGCTGAAAGCAGAAGACCTTGACCTAGATGCCCCTTGAGATAATGGAGAACGCGCATTGCAGCATTCCAATTATCGACCTTCAGATCCTGGAGAAACTGAGCAAGAGTGTGGACAGAATAAGACAACTCAGGTCAAGTAATCGTGAGATAGATTAAATGACCAATGAGTCGACGATAATGATTGGGATGCTCAAACAATGAACTAGTAGACACGGCCAATTGATGGTTTTGTTCCGTAGGAAAGTCGATCGGCTTAGTAGTGAGCAGACCCACCTCAGACAAGATATCCAGAGTATACTTTAGCTGACAAAGAAATATGCCAGACGAGTTTTAGGAAATCTTAAGACCTAGGAAGTACTTGAGAAATCCCAAGTCCTTCGTGTGAAAACATGAACTAAGATACGCCTTGAACCCAGCGATAGCACCTGTGTCATGTCCCGCAATTATCAATTCGTCAACATAAACAAGAACTTGCAAGGTAATATCCCCTGATGTGTAGGAAAATAAAGAGTAATCAGCGAAACTGTGGTGAAATCCATAAGAGCGCAGAGATGCTGATAACTTGGTAACCAATTTTGAGTAGCTTATTTGAGGCCATAGAGCGACTTTCGCAGACGACAAACTTTCACGGGTTTCACATTTGACAAACCCTGAGATGGTAACATGTAAACTTCCTCACTCGAATCACCATGTAAGAAATCATTCTAAACATCCATCTGATAAAGTTCCTAATGCCGGATTGTAGCTACAGCAAAGAACACTCTGACCGAATCCATCTTGGCGACAGGGGCAAAGGTTTCAACAAAATCCACACCCTCGACCTGGCGATTACCAAGAACCACCAGTCGAGTCTTGTGTCTATCAATGGATCCATTGACATTTTACTTGATATGATACACCCATTTACAACTGATAGGTTTCTTCCCTAGAGGTAGAGAAGACAACGACCAAGTCTCATTTCTCTCAAGTGCTCGAAGTTTGTCATTCATGGAATCGCACCATGGTTTGTGCAAGACCGCCTCCTTGAAGGGGGGTTCAAATTTAGATGTCATAGCTGCTAAAAATTTAACATGGGAAGACGAGAACTTGGCACAAAAGACATAATCTGATAGGGGGTATAAAGTACCCGAGGACAGTGAACGTGGCGTGGGTGGAGATGATGTAGCGAGGGGTTATTGGCTTAACAGTGCTGATAATAAAGTCCTTGAGAAGAACAGAGGGCTTCCTAGTGCGTGTACTATGACGAACAGCGGAAGGTGCAGAAACGTCTACCGCATCAGCTACAGAACTAGGCTGCGAAGAGGCCGCAGGTAAGAAAGGCTCAGTGGACAGTGGTGGTGACGGTGACGATGGAGAAACAAAACTCCCCTGTCCCAAAAGGGATAGGTGGATCTTCGTACTTCACCAAAGATGGAGAATCAAACAATAAGGCAGAAGAATGTACGGCGGGAGACTGTATGTCAAAGGGAAAGAATTCTTCAAAGAAAATATCATCCCTACTAACATACCTTAGTTTCCAAGTCATAAAGAAACCAGCCACGTTTTCATGTAGAGTAGCCGATGAACACACATTTATGGCTTCTTGGACCAAACTTATTCCGAACCACTGGATTCTATGCAGCAAAGCACAAACAGCCAAGAACACGAATGTGTTTATAGGATGGAATACGCCCATAAAGCACCTCGAAATGAGAGCGACCATCCAAGAGTGGTGTTGGAGTTCGGTTGATTAAGAAAGCCGTAGTGGAAATGCATTCAGCCAAAAATGTAACTAGAATATTTGCCTGAAAACGCAAAAAGCGGGCAACATTAAGCAAATGCCAATGCTTACGCTCAGCATGCCCATTTTTTAGGAGTATTAACACGAGATTTTGAACAAGATTTCTTGATCGAAAAAATATGGCTTCAAAGGTAAGAATCCAGTGCCATTTTATGCACGCACCCGTAGAACCTTTGATCAAAATTGAGTGCTTGCAAAAGCACAAAATTTTAAAAATTGTGCAATGACCTCGACCTCGGAGGTTAAGAAAGAGACCCAAACAGTGCGAGAATGATCATCAGCAACTGTCAAAAAATAATGAGCACCAATAGATTGAGTATTGTATGGACCCCAAACGTCATAGTGAACTAACTCAAATAACTCTGTGGCTTTATTGAAGCTATCAAAAAAGACAAACGTGCCTGCTTAGCTTTAAAACATGAGGTGCACGGAACCAATTTATCAAATGTAGTCTTATTGAAATTCAAAGACAAAATCGATGATGCCGGACGACTAAGACGCCGATGCCACAAAGTTGCAGAACTCTCTGATGATTAAACTGAAGAAGCACGAACTCCGGACCCAAGTGTCTGCAGCCAAGAAACCCCACTGTGTGCTCTACCCACGCCAATCACCGTACAATACTCAATCACCGTACAATACTCAATGCTCTACCCGCGTCCTCGAGTGGATCTCCTAAAGAACACATATATGAGGAGTTAAGAGAATCAACAAATCAAGGTCGCAAGCATGATGGTTACTTGAAAGTAAATTGCAATCAAGACTAGGATCAAGAAGAACACAAGATAAACAGTAATCTCTGAGATATAAGCGACCAGCTTTATTAGAATAAGAGAGACTTCCATCAGGCAACTTAAAGGGTACAAGATGAATATTTGTAATATTCTGAAGCAAAGAACAATCACCCGTCATATGAAACGAGGCATCAGTATCCAAAATCCAGAATTTTCAGAAATTTTCATTACTGAATACATGTCGAGAAAGGATTTCCATTGATTTCCATTGAGTGCTGGACCAAGGGAAGCATGATCAGCTGAAGTTATAACAAAATCGGACATCAATGATGAAATTTGAACAACGTTAGCAGAGGCTGGCGTTGAGCTTGATCCGGTTTGGCGAACTTCTCCTTCAGCCAATCTGGGCAGCCAACAAGTTTGAAGCACCCATATATCTCATGACCTGAACGGCCACAATGAGAGCAAAGAAGATGCTTCATGTTTGACAAGGCACCAAAAGGCACCGACAGCGATGACCCCGCTGGAGAAGATGGAAACGGACTCTGCTGACGTGCAGCAAAAGCAACAGGTTCAACTGGTTCATCCCTTGCAGCGACTAAGGATTTGAGGCTTTCCTCCTGAACAACCAACGCATGTTAACAGTAAATAATTACTGGTTGACCTAGTGTGTATTTAGTGTATGACTTATTCTGCATTGTTATCTTATCTAATTGTGTAGTTACGTAGAATCAGTAGACTTAGTAAATAGAATCTCTATCATCATGGGATTTAGTTACAGACTTGTATTCTACTTATACCGTATTCATTCAATAGAAATAACAACACTTTTCATCATTAAAATTCTCTTCTAATATTATATACATGGTATCAGCCTAACTAAGTTCAAATGTCTTCTGACGCAAATTCCATTAGATCTACCAATGCTCTCATTGCTGCAACTGCTGGTTCAGACTCGAACCTTAGCTTCAATTTTCCCAATTTAGTTATTTGCCTAGATCGTTCAACTATTCTCTCTGGAGATCCTCAATCCGGTCAACCCTGGAAGCCTATGGGCTTAACTCCTTTCTCACGGATGGCATGCTGCCGCCAGCAACCATTGTCACAGCACCAACAAATCCGGCCGATCCCAGCACCGGCACTGCTGCCCATGAAGAGCCAAATCTGGCGTTGGTGAGTTGGCTCAAGAAGGACCGATTGGTTCTTCGCTAGATTCGGTCAACTCTGACCACTCATCTACTCAAAATAGTCGCTCACGCCACTTCTACCACTGACTCATGGTCCATCCTTGGCCTGGCGTTCTACGCCCAAACTGGAGCTCGCCAGATGCATCTCATGTAGAAGCTCTAGACTCTGTTAAAAGGCTCCATGTCCGTGTAGGACTACTTCGAACGGAAACGGACCATCATCGATTCTCTCTCCGGTTGTATGTGTATCATCCCTGACAAAGAATTCGTCGGCTTCCTCTTGTACGGTCTTGCTGCTCAGTTCGCCGCTCTCCGGTCGGCCATCTCACTCCACCCAGATCCAATTTCATCCGACAAATTATTGAGTATTCTTCTCCAAGAAGAGACGCGTCAAGAGGGGGATGTGTTTGCACTCCATTCGCCTTCAGCCAATGTCGCCGCATATACCACTAATCGCCGATCAACTCTAGCGCCGCCACTAGACTATGGTGCCTTTGTCGCTGCCGGACGTGATGCCTCTGCCCTGGACCGCCAGCGTCAACTCTTCCAGATTTTTCAGAAACTGGTCCATGAAAGACTCAATTGCTATCAACGGGTCAACTTGCAACAATTTCCGCCAACTAACAAAAATGCAGTGGCCAAGCTCACAAACATCCCCTTGGCCAAATATGTTTTTTTCCTCAGCCTCTAGTCTGTATGACTTTGGCGATCCCTGGTATGTCGACTCTGGTGAAACTCATCACGTGACGTATAATCTTGGCAATCCCACTCTCCATAATACATATACTAGTAATGACCAACTTACCGTTGGCGATGGTACATCTCTTCCGATTACTCATTTTGGAAATTCTATTCTTGATGCTAAGCATGCTACTACATTCTTGAAACTTAATAACATTCTCTTTGTTCCTAAAATCACAAAAAGCCTGCTTAGTGTGTCTAAACTTATTTGTTGTCTGTTTATGTTGAACTTCATTCAGACCACTGTCTTGTTAAGAATTTGCAAGGTCGGACTCTTCTAAAGGGAACCGTTGAAAATGACTTTTATCGCTATTCGCACTCATAACCGTGTCTATCTTCCCCTTGTGATTCCCCTGCAAATTTTCTTGCCGAACGGACCTCTCTCTGATGTTGGCATCACGGCTTGGCGTATCCGCACGAGTCTTTCCTTCGTCGTACTATTGCTAGTCATAATTTCCAGTTTCTTGTGATAAATTAGACTTAGTCTGTGGTTCATGTCAACTTGGAAAGAGTCATCATTTTTCCTTTGTCACTTTGTACTTATGTTTATCCAAAGTCATTTGATTTAATATATACTGATGTTTGGGGGTCCCTCTTCTGAATTATATACCACTGGCTGTCATTAGTACCTCAGTTTCATTGATGACTGTACAAAGTTTACCTGACTTTATTTTCTCTCAGCCAAATCTTAGGTTTACCCCGTCATTGAACAGTTTCTTAAACTTGTTCAAACCCAGTTCTCTACTCAAGTCAAAGCTTTACAATCCGACTGGGGCGGTGAATACCGCAATGTATCTACCCTACTTGTCTCTCATGGCATTGATCACCGACTTTCCTGTCCTCACACCCCACAACCAAATGGCTCTGCTAAACGTCGAAATCGCATGATAGTGGAAAAAGGATTAACCCTTCTTTCTCACTCCCGCCTTCCCACCAAATTCTTGGAACAAGCTTTCCACGCTGCTGTTTATCTCATTAACCGCACTATCACACCAATTCTTTCCCATAAATTTCCATACCAATGTCTTTATAACAGAGTCCCAAACTACATCCTACTTCGCTCCTTTGGTTGCCTATGATACCTTTTCCTTCGCCTTTACACTGCCAATAAACTTGAATACCGCTCTCTTCCTTGCATCTTCCTTGGTTACAGCTCCAAGTACAAGGGATATTAGTGTCTCCATCCACCCACCTCTCGCACATATATCTCTCGTTTTGTTATCTTTGATGAATCTGTCTTTCCCTACCCTGACATGTCATCACAGAATCCAGCCCCCTCCCCTTCCTCATCCTGTCTAGTACCACTTTCGCCTCTTAGTCAGGCTGCAGCTATTCTCTCTACTATAGCTCAACCACCACATACTTCCCAAGGTCCACCTCCTCCTCCCCAATTTGTTGCAGCATCACCTTTCCCGGCACGGTCCTCTCCTGGTTCTGCACCTGATTATTCATCTTCGACTCCCTCTCCTCCTCGATCGAAACCATCTCCCTATCTTGATGCTCCGGCATGGTTTCGCCCTTCTGAACACTCCACTCATTCTATGACCACACGCTCTGCTACTCACTCTCTCAAACCCATAGCTCATGTTTCCTCAAAATAACCCTCTTCTTGCAGCTCTTACTGCCTCTCTTGAACCCAAAATTTTTCACCAAGACTCTAAAGACCCAAACTGGCAGCATGCTATGTAAACTAAATATGATGCCTTAATGACTAATCGAACATGGTACCTAGTTCCTCGTCCATCGAATGTTAATGTTTTTGGTTGCAAGTGGGTGTACAGGGTCAAAAGGAAATCATATGGCTCTATTGGTCGTATAAAGCCCGTCTTATGGCCAAGGGCTTTCATCACGAGGCTGGCATTGACTATTTTGACACATTTAGTCTGGTGGTCAAATCCGCTACCATTCGCCTCATCCTCAGCGTGGTTGTTTTTGCTGGTTGGCCTCTTCGGCAGGTGGATGTCAACAATGTCTTTCTTCATTGTGATCTATCTGCGACTGTCTTTATGGATCAGCCGCGGGGCTTTGTTGCTACAGATCGCCCATCTCATGTGTGCAGGCTTCAGAAAGCTCTCTATGGATTGAAGCAGGCCCCCAGAATTCACAAACTGACTGCATATCTTGTTCGCTACGGTTTTCGGGCCTGCATCTCTGATCCATCTCTTTTTGTCAAGACATATGGAGCCCATGTGGTTTATGTTCTTGTCTATGTGGATGATCTTATCATCACTGGGTCTCATGCGGCTTTCATTGATGACTTTGTCTCTCTTCTCCACCGTGACTTTGCACTAAAGGGTCTTGGCTCGCTTCACTATTTTCTGGATATTGGAGTTTCTTGCCAAGGTTCCACATTGCAGCTTTCTCAGCAGAAGTTCATCTATGACATTTTCGAGCGGAGTGATGTGTCTGGTGCTCGTCCAATATTATCACCAGCTGAGCCTAGATCTCGGATCATTACAAACCACTTCAGGATCCGTCTCTTTACCACAACATTGTTGGTGCCCTACATTATGTCACTATCTCCCACCCAGAATTATCCTCCGCTGTTAACCGGGTATGTCAATTTATGCATTCTCCTACGGAGGCTCACTGGTCGGCGGTCAAGCAAATTCTACAGTATCTAAAGGGCATTATATCCTCCGGCTTAGTTCTTCAAAAGGCCCGAGACTCTCGGCTTGTGGCTTACTTTGACGCATGGTGGGCTTCTGATCCTGGTGATTTTCAATCGCAGCACGGCTTTGCCATTTACTTCGGTGGTAACCTTATCAGTTGGTCTTCTAGGAAACAGAAGGTTGTTTCCTGTTCTAGCACTGAAGCCGAATATCGAGCAATTGTTGCCGAACTCATTTGGCTTCAACAGCTCCTTAAGGAGATGCATGTACCTACTTAGCAGCCTACGATACTCCTCTGTGACAACCTGAGTACCACTTTTCTCTCGGCTAATCCGGTCTTTCATCAGCGGTCCAAACACATTAAGATCGACTATCACTTCGTGCGGGAACAGGTTGCTTCCGGAGACCTTGTTGTTCGTCATGTCTGGTCGCTTGATCAAATTGCGGATATCTTCACCATAGCCGTGGGCAATCAGCACTTTTCTACTCTATGCTCCAAGCTTCATGTCCGTCATCGACCATAAGCTTGGGGGGTGTTAACAGTAAATAATTACTGTTTGACCTAGTCTTTATTTACTGTATGACTTATTTATCGTATATAATTGTGTAGTTATGTAGAATAGAATCCCTATCATCATGGGACCTGTATTCTACATATACCTATTCATTCGATGGAAATAACAACACTTTCCATCATTAAAATTCTCTTCTAATATTATTTACAAGGCATACACTCGGTTCAGCGTGGGCAATCTTTCGGACGCGATTATGTTGGAACGGAATGTTCCAAAGAGATTATCATGGAGGCCAAGGAGAAACTGACCAACGCGTTCCTCCTCATGCTCCGTAGCCCCGAATTTGTTGAGATCACAGGTACATGAGCCGCGGGAGAAGTTACGAACCGGAACATCAGTCGCGAGCTCCTCCCAAAGTTTCTTCAAAGTATTGTAGTAGACAGCTACACTCTAGCCGGTTTCACGACAATTCGCGATAAGAGCACAAAGTTGAAGCTTCCGAGGACTGTTTCCAAGGGAGAAACGTTGTTTTATATCATCCCACAATTGCTTGACGGTGGGAAAATATGTGGCAGGCGAACGGAGAGAAGGATCAAGTGATTGAATGACCCGACTTACGCCAATCGCCAAGATTCGGAGGCGATGTGGTATTGGCAGCGGGAGGCTCAAATCGAGAACCCATTCATCATAGTTATGTCCTTTGAAAATCACGGGGCATATCAAGAGACCGGGATAATTGGAAGGATGAAGGTAGTGTGGCGACGAGACAGGGATAGCAACATCTGTGGGTGCACTGTTGGATTGGTCTGAAGCCGTAGACATGGTTGAAGAAGAGGGCAGCAATGACGACGACTAGTCGATGATAAGGAAGGATCACTAGAAGCAGCCAAGTATAGTTGGAAAGGATCGATATCATGATAAACTGAGAGATATTTTGTGGAAGAACTGATTTCATTGCTTATAGATCATGCAGTATTTTTGGTACAAGAAGTTAAGTTCTGCAACTACCGAAGAAGATGGAATCAAATCTTCTCGTTTCCTAATATATGCCTTGCTGGAATGTGTGGAAAGTCGGGAACGCTTTGATTTTTTATGCAAAACCTTTTAACCATGATAGTGTGTTAAACAGGATTTGTATCTAGCTTTATATGTGTGGCCTGTGCACTCACATTTTACCTGGGATAATTTTTGGGTGGATGATGGATTAATACCCCATGTTAATCAAAGTTTGTTGGATGAAACCAAGTACAAGTCTTAAAAATAATGTTGATGCCACTTGGAACAAAGATTATAATCAGGCAGGGATGGGGGTCTAATTTGTAGAGATGAAAGGGTTAAACTTTATTGGAGCAAAAATACACAGCATCCCCTCTGGATTCAGAACTTATAGCTATGCAACAGGGAGGTCTCAAATTGAAACTGACTGTGTTAATGCTACAAGATACTTATAGGAGTAATCCGCAATCAGCTCCATGAAGATCTTTTAATTTGGTTTGTAAAGTTAAAGGCACCGTAGAAAGTTGCTTCATCTCTCATGTAAAAAAGAGAAGGATGGGCTTGCTAACTACTGCTTGCATTCCAACTGGAACGGAGACATTAGTTATCATTCTTTGTCTGATTACACCAAAGGGCTGATTCATTTGCACAAAATCGGATTATCCACCATAGAACAGATAACTTCTGGGAATTCTATTTTTGCAAGTACGGGTACATGGAGCTATTTAGACAGGAGGATTTATCCCTTTTGCTGCAAGTCACTGCCAGATTCATCAATTTTGCTACTCGAATGGCAGCTACTGGAAGCTTAGCTCTTTCGGTAGTTCGGATCATAAGTAATCACACATCACTGTTAATATTATGGACTTAGGTCTTTTTGGAAGTCCGGCCTAAACTACGCTAACACACGGGGTACAGGTGAGTTATAGGAATCACTTCCAAATAGACATTTATCCATATATCTCATCACCTATTCACTTCACTAATATAAGGCTTGTAAATCAAACCTATACATTTTCATATTCTATTTTGGGGTTTGGAGCCCAGTTCTTTTCTCCCATCCACCATTAGCGGATGATTTAATATATATATTTTTTTAAAATATTGGCTTCAAAAACCATTTTGATACCATGCTTTTTCAACACACACACAGAATAATCTCTTTTTAACTTCACGAATGAAAAAACATCACTAAGAGTTTACATAAGCAGCAACTCTACTTTGTCCTATGATGGTGGTCAGAGAACAAAATCAAATTCCAAACTATACAATCAGGGCTAGACAAAGGAAGGTAGCGATAATGGTGTTGCGGAGGACACGACTCGCCAGTGAAGTGATGACCAACGGAAAAAGATGCAGAGACAAAGTATGCTTATGCTTGTTCGTATTTTAAATCTCGAAAGTTCTCACCAAGAAAAAACACCCTCAAAAGTTGATAGGGTACTAGCACATCTTTACTTAGATTGGAGTTAACGAACCCACATAAGTCACACCTGAACACATAACATTTGTGATTCATCTATCACAACATTGTGCAATTCAGGAACATATACACACACATATATATATATTCACAACTCCCAACAAACTATAAAATAACATCCAATGCAAGCTAAGTGAATAAAAATTGTACTATGATCAAAACATCGAGTGAACCACTAGAATTATCAAATTCAGTAGAAAGTACAAAAATGTAAAATGCTCTTATCAATCACTAGTTCAATTGAAGTACATATTATCCTCAGCTTGCCGCCTACCAGTTGCAAAATTGACCCCGCTACCAAAGAATATTACAAAGAAACGTATCCACTCTAAGACACACCAGAAATCAAATTATTTATACTCCAAATCCATCACCGAGGCCACGAACCTTTGGAAATGTAAGGGTAAAACATTATAAAGAAGTATAACAGCTAGGCAATGAGACTCGCGGCTCGAACCAAAATCATCCTGATGCAAACATACATTGTCAGTTCCCTGCCATTTTACACTAGTAAGAGCCCATCGGTGGCATTCCATAAGGTGGCATCCCAAACGGTGGCATTCCCTGTGGTGGCATGCCCGGTGGGGGTGGTGCATAGCCTCCACCCATGCTAGAACCTGCCATCCCTGGCGGTGCAGGCAAAGCAAGTGGCAGCAACTGTGCATACATATTCTGCAGTAGTAACAAAAGGATTAGTGATGTGGCAAAAGAAGCTTCAGCCATTTCTTCTTCTGTTTGAGCAAACATGCCTTACAATGAAAGATGCATACCAAATAATATGTCATGAGATGGAGAGTTATCTTAAATATATACAAAATATACCTGCTGCTTGATTACGTCCTTTTCTTCATTTTCTTTAGCCTTGGATTC
>JAULKM010000013.1:6747398-6770509 GCA_032355605.1 Rubia tinctorum
AATAATTATATGTGTATTATTAAATTTCACATTTAAATTTATTTTGTTAGGTAAATTTATTTGAATTAATTATTAAAAATAGAATTAATAAGTATGATAGAGAGAATCAAGTGAGGTCTATGAAATGGTTTGAGAGTGAATTTTACCATTTTGGGTGAAGGAGGGACTCCCCATTGTACATTGTCTTGGTAAAATATATTATAAAATTTACGTCTTTCAGCAACGTGCGGCGTGAACCAGCTAGTTACTTTGCTGAGAGGGAGTACTAACTTTTAGTTTCCTTGCTTTATTTTGTAACTTTGTTTTTGGAGTACCCATTTATTTGGTCAAGAAGCCCCTATTAATTAGTTTCAGGAAAAAATCGTCTTTCCATAGTCATATGAAAAGATGAGTTTGAATTGAAATTATAAGAAAATAAAAGATTTAAATTGGAATATTAAAAATTTATTATGCAACATTTAGGCAATAGGTTTATGACCTGATTAATACAACTCAAAATTTTTATTTTTATTTATTCAAATTACAAATTGATCTTTTCGTAACTTATGGAAAGATATTTTTTGAAAGCCAGACTCTAATTATAATGATAAAAAAAATTCTAAAGTAAAAATAAGATTAAATTCGCTTCAGAATATATACAGAGGACATTAGATTTGGTCCAACAATTACATAGAAATTTCATATTTTCAGTAACTCCCTAGTTTTGATGGCTGACCGTTATGCACGTGGCTGTCATCAACTCCACACAAGTGTCTCCAGCCTCAACGAGTCATGCCGAGTCGAGACGACTCAGATCCCAACCTTCAACCGAGTTCCGCAGACTTGACTCAGTCCAGCTATTCAACGAGCTCATCCTCGACGATAACGGCGTCAGCGTCCCACCACATATCGCCGTCAGTCTCGGTCACGCTTTCCAGCGCAGAGCTCACCTTTCTCATGTCCACCACCGTTACGACGCCGCTGACGGCATCCCTAACGTACACCTTCTCGACGCCGCCGGGAGCGACGCCGACGACCTTTCCCGAGGCGGGACCACCCCATTCCGCGAAAATCGCCGCCTTCCTTCCTCCCATCCTGGTGTCGTACGCACCGAACACGACGTCGTTTCGGTTCTCGTCCTTCTCCGCCGCCAGAACCACCGATCTCGCCGGCGCCGCA
The DNA here is from genome assembly GCA_032355605.1 of Rubia tinctorum. NCBI lineage: Eukaryota > Viridiplantae > Streptophyta > Magnoliopsida > Gentianales > Rubiaceae > Rubia > Rubia tinctorum. Next base: position 6,748,557 of record JAULKM010000013.1, read on the forward strand.
GAGGCAGAAACCGCCGGCAAATGGCCCGACCCGGACCCGGACCCGGCAAAAAAATCGCTGATTTTCTTATCCTGATCTAAATCCCACAATGAAACAACGCCTTCAGAATCAGCACAATCATCAAAAGAATCGAAACCTATGCTCAATCCTAAACTATCCCACAGCTTTACAACATTCTTCCCGGAGGTAAACTCCGGCCAATCGAAATCCCCCCGGAGCCTCAAACCACCGTTACCTTGCCAAAAACTGGCACCCTTGACGCAAAAATCATCGAACTCATCGCCGAAGAAGGTGGGACTCCCCGGCTCATCGTCGTCCTCATCGTCCGAGGTGACCGGTGATGAGTCATCGGAATCATCGTCGGTCAACTCCAAATCGATATCGAGGTGATGCAGGAGGGATTCCGACGAGGTCTTGAGTCTCCGTATGTGGATGATCTTGACCCTTTTCACAATACTGCCGAATGTGGCTACGATTGCGAGAATCAAAGCGACCCATTGCCAGAAACTCCGCACAATGACGACATTCGAGAGGGAGAAGAACCGGGAAATCAAAGACGGGTTCTCGATGCATCGCACCCCGGCCTCGAAGTCAGTAATCATGCTGAATTGGGGGATTTCCAAATCCATTTTGAGAGAGAATGTAGAGAGAGAAAGAAGAGAGAGAGTAGAGGGAGGCGTTAAGTGGAAGGAGGGGTTTTGGGGCAGCTGGGAAATGGGATTTATAATGGTGGGAAGCGACAGGGACGAAGCAAATAGGGATTATTTTATTTTATTTTATTTTTTACGTTTTCAATTTATATATAGATAAGTACTTATATTTATTATTTATCATTGCAATTACTCTCCGTCCCAGCTAAGATCGCACTCTTACTTTTTACACGTTGTTCAAGACATATGTCTGATCGTTAGTATGTTTACCTACATATAATAACAATAAATAAAAAGTTGACAATCAGAACTTAGACAAATTGAACAATATAATATACAATAATATTATTATTCATATATATATATATTCAAATATGTCGTCAAATTTTTTAGTGTGCAAAAAACAATAGTGTAAATTCAGATGGGATGAAAGGAGTACCTCTTCTGTTTAAAGCACATATTTATTTTAAAATAAAATGAACAATCTAACTTTACACTTTTGACTTAAATAATATATAATTAAAATTTAAAATATACTTCATTTATTATATTATATTTGGTACCCTTAGTTTTTCACTTGATTTGATGAAATTAGTGGATGAAATTGACTCTAGAAAAAAAAATAAAAGTGAAGGAGAGAGAATGATTCATGTCCAAAAAAGAAATGTGTGAATATAAATGAACAAATATAAAAAGAGTGTGGTGGAAGGTAAAAGGTATTTTACAGCAAATATATACATCTCATTTTTGTGTTTATTTAATTTTGTTAAATGAATAGTGAAAATATTATGTTGGGACAATTATTATTATTATAACAATTCAATGATATCTCAAGCAATTAATAATACAGATTAAATCCAAAGTTTGAATTAGTAATCGACCCATGAATGCAAGTGTGACATTTCAATTGGGATGGAAAAAAGACCCTGAATACAACAGCTGTTAAATCACATTTCCACCCTCATTTCTTTTGGAATTTCTATTCTGGCCTTCAAACTTTCTTTTCTATTTTCCTGATTGTGGCGGCAAACTTTCACAATTACTGCCAAAATTGGACGGTGACTTTTCTCTGTTACTTATCCAAACTATTCTTGGCAGTTTGCAGCTGACACACGATGTTTCGATGCCTACGTGCGTGCCCACTAATTCTATCACATCAACACAAAAAATGATCGTTTATTCTCCAGAAACAAAATTATGGAAAGCATAAAAGATGGAGTGAATATTGTTTCTATAGGTTCATTGAGTGTGATTATAAGTAATCCTAAAGGTTTGGCCCAAGTGTTGTTTTTCATGATCTTTACTTGTAAGTTTTAAATTCGAAACTCCATAAATTTTTTGTGTTAATTGCAGCTTTGCTTAAATTGACTTGGACACATCATTACTATTTTTAATGTTAATATAATTCTATTTAATTCTATTCCATTCGATTCAAGACAAAAATAACAAGATCTTAATTATTATTTACAACAAAGTTTTTGAAGAAAAAAAATCAATTGTTCCAAGATGTTGGGAAAAACGTCCAACGACGATTACAATGAGTGGAATTGACATCCAACCTAACTAACATCTAGCAATAACTAACATATTGCAAGGATATCAAAATTACATGTCAATCAGATCGATCGTCTACACTATTACATATCAGAGATCCAATAAAAAACTGTAACTGTTAGTAAATATGATTGATACTATTAGTCAATATGATTGATACTGATTGATTATGATTGATTTAGTCAATATTGTATTTTAGGATGTAGAGATACTTTCCGAACTTATCATTTGTACAAACCTCTATAAATACAGAGTGAATAGACAGAACTCGACACAGAGTCATTTTATTCAAATCTCAATACCTGACATTCTGGTGTAAATGAAGTCAAATTGTTTGCTAACAGCTCGGTCAAATCTCGACTTGAATTCCAATTTGATCGAGTTCATACAGGAATCGAGCTTGAGCTCGTACAATATTCGATCTCAAAACATATTCGAGCTCGAGGTCAAACCCAACTAATATTGTCCGTTAATCTCGTCGAGTTTACTGGGGCAACACATTATATATTTTTTATTTCTATTAAATATAATATAATATATTTATTCATGGCTCGTGTTTGAGCTTTAACTAAATTAATTTCACTCGAGTTCGAGGTGAATCATGATTTTACAGAGTCAATAGGATCAAACAAAGTTTGAAATATTTTAAACGAGTTGAATCGAACAAACTCGTTTACGGCCGTATTTAGGAATCTGATGAATTTCAGAAAATTTAATCATAAAAATAATCATAAAAGAGTAAAAAAAATTCACGCTTGATTGGAGTCCAATTACACTATATAATATCTTTATCAAAAGAGGGGAATTGATCTGGTATTAATTGGGTACCCATAATTATCCAATTTTAAATGGGTATATGAGAAGATTGGGATTTCAATCCTAGTTTTTCTTGTAACCTAATACTATAAAACTCATTTGATCGTAATCCCAAACTAAAAATAAGAAAATTTTCTCATACCACTAACCTGTATTTAATGGATCCCAAGAGATTAATTGACCCTCTAGAAATTACCTAATTAAATGGCATCCGTAGTATCACCAACTCGTTTGCATTAATCTAATGAGCAAATGAAATTGACATTTTTGATATCTTATTTTTTAAAGAAATCTATAAATGTACTTTTTTTACTTTTTGAAAAAATAAACTTTCAATTAAAATTTATATCATTTTAATACTATCATTTTAATTTAAAGTGGTTATACATATTTTTTACTGAAAGATGTCTTTTGTGATATGGTAAATGAAAAAAATTGAGTACATTTTAGGAACAAATTCAGAATAAGGTAACACTTTAATATTTTCTCTCAATGTAATAAATCAAAATTAGCAAGCTCTTAATAAAGTGTACTCCCTCTGTCCCACTATAAATTGCAAATTTTGTAAACTTTGACCGTAAATACAAATCAATATATATATATATATATAATAAAAATTATCATGTGATATCTTATTAGATTCATCTTAACATCTACTTTCTAAACATCATTTTTTATGCAACACTATTATAGGCAACTAGAGATATTTACGGTTAAACGTATTTTTTTAAAATCGTGAAAAAATAAATAAACAATTTATATTGGGACGGGGAAATAGTTATAATTTTGAAAGGTAAAAATGTTGATCACCAAAACTGAACCTAGAAGTACTCTCCTTTGCTTTAATCGGAGCCTCGCTTTTGGCCTTGTCGAGTAACAAGCCAGACAAACCGCTACACTCCGTTCCACTTCCATTCTATTCCTATTCTATATTTCTATGCTATCTGCTCGTACATGCATTATGGACTTCTGCCTTTGCACTTTAATCAGTCACTCTTTATTGTCCCCACTATTTCAAATGAACATGATATGGATTTAATACTCTCTCCGGCAGTAACAGTCTCCTCTTATCGTAACCTACGGTTAAACAAGAAACTAAATTTAGAAAAGTTTTAAAAACCACAAAAAATAGTTTACTCTCAGTTCCTTTTCAATGTATTTTGATGGGTTTAGTAAAATGTTGGTTAAGGTATTGATGAGTTGAAGCGGTATTATAGGTTTTTTGAAAATAATGCAAAGCTTAAAGGCATGTTGTTAATATAAAGTTGAGGGTATTATAGGCTTTTTCAATTTTTTGTCCCCCTCCAGATTAGGAAACATTGTAAGAGAGCCAATGTTAAAGAATTTGACCAATATAGAAAGTGAGTTAATCTTAGTGAGTTTGGAGGGAGTAGTCATCTCTATGCTTAAACAATTGTACTTAGAACCTACATCAAGCCAATATCAACCTTTTATTTTATTTTGAAATTTTTTAAACCTAATTTACTTTATTTATTTACTTTATGTATGTTTATGTGCAAAATCAAACCGAGATAATTTAGAAAATAATAAAATATATATATATATATATTTATTTATTTATATAATGACATTACCTTCTCTTTCCTGTGTGCATGGACCCTGAAAAGTAAGATCATTGGGAGAATGAAACCTTCTTTTTGACATAATTAAGCTTGATTCTTGATGTTTAAATGTCGAGCTACCGAACCATTTTGTGGTGTTGTTAAAAGGAAGGCAAATATAAACCTTTTATAATTAAGAAAGTGCAAATATAATTTTGAGATAATTTTTAATGTAGAAACAATCATAGTTATTTTACACAAGTGTAAATATAACCCAAAAAACTATATTCCAGCACTGAGTGGCCATTTCCAGCCACTGGTCAATCGGAAATGACCAAAATTCCCTTCCAGCCTAAAACAAAAATTTGAAAGACAAAAATACCCTTTGATCCACCACTATACTGCCATCACCACCACTGCTCCACTAATTTCACCGCGTTGTCGCTGCTACCACTCCACCTCCGTCGCCGTCGCCACCACCTCTGCTGCCACCTGCTCCGCCGCTAGGGTTTCTATCACCACCTTCCGCTGTCGGCCTTTCCCTCACCGCTAGGGTTCCACCTCAACCCCTCCGCTGTCGACGACCAAAAATTTCCCCTGCTAGGGTTCCATCTCCTCCACCGGCTCACCCCACCACCGCTGATGACCTCATATTTCCTCCTCTGATCTCAGACTTCCACCGCTGACCAAACCCCCGACACCAGATTTCCTTCGACAATCCCCACCGTCGCTGACCACCTCGTCACCACGCCACCTCAAATTTCCCCCTCCCCCGTCGCAGACCACCTCGTCACCGCATTTTTGAGTGTCTCATCACCGTTGGCCACCTTGTCACTGAGTTTTTGAGCGCCTCGTCACCACGCCAACCTCATATTTTCTCCTCCCTCATCGCCGATCACCTCATCACCGCATTTTGAGGACCTCGTCACCACATTTTTGAGCTCCTCATCACCGGTTATTAAGCGTCGTGTCACTGCCAACCACCTCATCACCGATTTTGAGCGCTGCATTTTTGACCCCCTCATCACCGCCGACCACCTCATCACCGATTATTGAGCTCGGTTATTTGCACAGATTTCCCTCTCCCCCTCAGCCTCACTCCTTGAATTTCACGCAATTATTGAGCGCCGTCGTGTCGGGGTTCGAGAGAAGGAATGAGGAAGGAATGGAGGAGATTAGAGAAGGTGAGGCGGCAGAAAAAATAGAGAAGGAAGGAGATCAGAGAAAAGAGAAGGGAGGCACGGGAAAAGAGAGAAGGAAAAAAATCAATGAAAATTAGGTTAGAATTTACGGGCATTATAGACATTTCATTTATTTTTATTTTTTTATTTTCACAGGGGTAAAATATATTTTTTACAAAATTCCGACCAAAATTTGTCGAAAAAGGTTATATTTGCATATGCACCAGTTATCCAGGGTTATATTTGTACTTTAAATTATCACATGATTATATTTTCACTTATGTGGATTATGTAGGGTTATATATGTGTTTCACTTCTACATCAGGAAGAGTAAATTTCTTACTGTCTCAGAGTGCTTAAAATAAAAAGTAAAATTTTACCATCTTTCAAAACTACATCTATTCATAAAAATATCGTGATAAATAGTGTAATCATGTAATAATTTGAATAGAATATGTTAAGATAAATTTAATAATATAGCACTTAACAATAAAATGTACAACCATTAAAGAATATTCCTCTTGGAGGGAGTATGAGGTTATTAAACATACAAAATGCCCGTTGATGTGGTACGAGTAAACAGTAGGAATGTTCATGAACCGGTTTGGACCGGAAAAATGGATCGAATCGGACCGGAATGTAAAGACCAAAATTGAATGTATAAAGTTCCGGTCCGATCTTCGGTCCAACTTTTTTTGCAATTCTGGGTTCTGGTCTGGTCCGGTCCATAACCGAATTTTTACGATCCGGACCAGATGGACCAGTAATAAACTATTATAATATTAATATATATTATAATTTATTAGATTAATAAATGTTAATTCTATATATATTAGGTTAGTGTATAATTATATAATTATTAGCAGTAAGTGTACTCAGTAATGTACTATTATAGTTTCTATATGATATATGCATATATAATCATATAAATATGCTAACCAAATATGTATGAGAATCAAATTAACAATGCAATGAATGGACGTATAATTGATTGGGATAAAATGATTCAACACATAATATGCAGTAGACCAATAGACAATTATATTTCAAAAAAAATGACTAATATAATCTTTTCAATTTTACTTGTATTAAATTACTATTTTCTCTACCATATTAATTTTCAAGTGTTATTTTCTTTTCAAATTATTTAAGATGGAGCAAGCTCAAATTTGTTGCCAAGATTGGATTAGAGCATCACTTCGCAAAGTTCAACTTAATATGGACGAAAAATTGGAAGAACTCGAGAAACTAGATACAGGTAACAAGCATTGTGTTTTGTAACTATTTAATGAAGTGGTTTCCTAGAAATATCCTTATAATGGTTTTCTAATCTCTTGTGATATTTTTACATGCTCTTATTGATTACAGATTCGGGGAAGTTGAAGGTAGAAGATGACATAATCTTTGTTTCATAAGCTATGATCTCAAGTTCTCAACATGAAATATTATCGTTTATGAGAGTTTACTAGAACATTTTCTAATGCTGAATCGTTGATTGAAATTTTTCTTTCATTGTTGTTTTAAATTCTACGAGACTGTTGTTTAGTTTTAAATTTTAATATAGTAATGGACAGATTATGGTTATTACTTATATTTTCAGGCTCAAACATTATTTTGTAGTTAAAGATTATTTAGACTTTCAATATTTTTTAATGTTTACTCTTTGATAATTTTTAAGAACAATGATTGTTTCTAAAGGAAAAAAGTATGGTGAAATCCAGTTCAACCGGTCTGAACCGGTCTAGGATTGAAATTATTCCGGTCTTGTCCCAGTTCTAAATATATACTAATCGGTCCGGTTTTCGATCTAAATATTTTTATAATTTCGGTTTCGGTTCGGTCCGGTCCTAGACCGACGAACACCCTAGTGAACAGCCATAGTAAATCATAAATACACATGGATACATTTAAGTGGTGTGAACTTTTTTATGAAAACATTTAAATGGTGTTTGGTTGACAACCATAATGGGTCTTAAATAGTACACATGAATAACCTTCAGTGGTGTTCAGTTAGGCATGATATCTCCAATTGTATTTGCTGTGTGTGTTAGGTAACTAATTTTTCATCATTAAGATTCAACAATGAAAGATCAACCCTAATATGCAATCTCAAATCAAGTATCTTTATTTAGGCAAAATCTTGGGAACGACGGTCTTTCCATAGTCTTATGGAAAAACGGGGTTTAATTATAATAATAAAAGGTAAAAGGTCTTTGTTGCAATATTAAAGTTTTATCATGTAACGTGTAGTAGTTATAAATTTTATAACCCGGTTCATACAACCCGAAAATTTTATCTTAATTTTTTCTAATTTGCACTTTAAACATTGGTATTTTCATGACTTATGGAAAGACCGTCTTTCAAGAGACAGACTCAACTAAGAGACAGGAATTGCAATTTTCCAATTAACAATTTGACTTTCTAATTCAATTTCACCTGAAATAATTGCCTCAATAGCATTAGTTGAAAATCACAGTCGAGAAAGCACGTGCGAATTGATAAGCATAAATTAACAAGGCAGGAAAAATAGAAAAACCAACAAAACACAGGAAAAATAAATAAAGTAAAAGTAAGAGAGTAAAAACGACAAAATAGAAATGCAGAGTAGAGGAAACTGAAAAGTACTGACAGTTACTGTTGCTGTTCCCACACTATTCCCGACAATTTCCTCTTACCCATAAAGCCCTCCTGATTATGCTAATACAGAATTACTACCACTAATTTATTCCTACTCCTTTTTCAGGCCTTCATAATGTCCATTTTGCCCTCACTCTTGTGTTGTGAATCAAATGTTCTTAGCTTATTACAAATGTCCTATCATTTATATTGAACGTGAGGCGTCAAATGTTATGATCACACTTTTCTTATATATTTTATAATTACCGAATAATTCAAAATTTCATGTATCCCGTGAGACCTCATTTGCATCATACGTAGCTTGTGTTGTGTAGTGTTGTAGTCTTTTCGGTTCACAAAAAGAGAATTGTTCAGCAAAATTCTTTATACATTTTAAAATTAAGAAAGAGCAAGATTTATCATTCGATATCATAGATAACGTGGGATATAGCTTTTTCGATTCACATAAAGAGAGTTGTACAACAAAAAATTAATGTGGAATGCAAGTATAAATTTAATTTAACAAAATACAAGGATGAAATCGGAATAATAGTACAAGTTATTTTCAAATCCAGATGTACGTGGCCTTCCATAATCTGCATTAATTTACCCTCTTTAATTCAAAAGTTACCGAAATGACGAAATTACCCTTTCAAAACTTCCTTTCATTTTCAAAAACATTCCATATGGTCAAACGCCGTCCCCCCAAATCCTATATTGTCTCCACACTCCACTCTCTCCATTTCCACTTGCACGTTTCGCGGGTTGTACGTTCGCCCAAGGTACAACCAGTTGATGCACGATTATCATGTCCAAGACCTCCGCCGCCGCCGCCACGGCGGCGCTGAAGCCGGAAGACTACGCACACAGCGCCGTCCACTACGCCGTCGCCACCGGTGACCACTCCACCCTCGCAAGAATCGTCTCCTCTCTGCCGCGCCTCATCGACCCCTCGCATATCCTCACGGAGGCGGATTCGCTGTCTCAGGAGAAACTCGCCGACCAAATCGCCGCCGTGCTCGACCGCCGCGATAACAGCCACCGCGAAACTGCCTTGCACCTAGCGGTGCGAGTGAATGACGCGTACGCGGCACGCGCACTGGCTATCGCCGGAGCGGATATCTCTCTGCAGAATGCGGCGGGATGGAACCCCTTGCACGAGGCCTTACTCCGGCGGTGCTCCGAGGTGGTGATGACGCTGGTGCAGTACCACCACCTCTCCTCCTGGGCGAAGTGGCGCCGCCGCCTGCCTCGGCTCATCGCGGCTCTCCGCCGCATGCGAGACTTCTACATGGAAATCTCCTTCCATTTCGAGAGCTCGATCGTGCCTTTCATCGGGAAAGTCGCTCCGTCTGATACTTACAAGATCTGGAAGCGTGACGGCAACCTCCGTGCCGACACCTCTCTCGCCGGCTACGACGGCCTGAAAATCCAGCGCGCGAACCAGAGCTTCCTCTTCCTCGGCGACGGCGACCGGAGCCACGACGTTCCGACAGGCTCTCTACTAGTGTTAAACCACGATGAGAAGAAAATCTTTGACGCGTTCGAGAACGCCGGCGCTCCGATGAGTGACGCCGACATTGCGAGCTTCTGCAACCAGACGAGCGTATACCGGCCGGGAATGGACGTCACGAGAGCCGAATTGATCAGCCGCACCAACTGGCGGCGGCAGGAGAAAACAGAGAGCGTCGGGGAATGGAGAGCTAGGGTTTACGAGGTGCACAACGTCGTCTTCAGCTTCCGCTCACGGAAAATAACCGCCGTCGATGGCAGCGAGCAGATTCTCCCGCTCGATTTGGAGCTCGACGAAGATTCCGAAGGATTCCTCGTGGCGGAGAATCCGCGGTTCAGCGTCGACAGTTCCTCGGGGCGGCGCCATAGTAGCTTCGTCAGGGAGGAGCGGGAGACCATCACGGTGTCGCGGAAGAGCGTGGACATAATCCCTGATACTAAGCGGCGGCCGCGGCGGCATTCCCCGTCAATGCCTCCAATGCTCGTGGCGCCGCCGCCGCAGACGAAGGAGAAGGAATACGTGAAGAATCTGCGGCCGTTGATCTGGCTGACGGAGCAGTTTCCGTTAAAGACGGAGGAGCTGACGCCGTTACTCGACATCCTGGCGAACAAGGTGAAGGCGGTTAGGCGGATGAGGGAGCTCCTAACGACGACGTTTCCGCCCGGCACATTTCCCGTGAAGGTGAAACCGTTGGACTTTAATTTCTGCTTTTGATTTTTTGATTTTTTTAATTAATTGCTGCTTTTGATGCATAATAACTTCACCATACTCTTTCAACCTGGAGACAAATGAAGCTTTTTTGTTGGACCCCACTTGTGTGATGACGTGTAATTATCCTATAGGCTTCTTGAGAATGATGCGGGTCCCACCTGCCTCCAAGATATTTCCACCTGGCCCTTAGTCCTAATTGCTAAATCGAGTGACTCTACATAATACGCTTTCATCATTTTTTTATAAAGTTCTTTGCTTGAATTAGGATCCTGAGAGCATGTGTAATTAATGAGCTGTTTCTCCATGAATTTTGATAAAATCTAATCAACTATCAATAATGGATATCCTTAAATAAATACTTTTAAGCACTTCTTTTTCTTTTTAAATTATAAATAATTAAATATATAAAAGTAAGTGTTATTCACAATGCACAAATAACGAAGTACAAACTCCTTAAGTAAGGAGCAACTTCTTATTAATTAGTGGTTCTTAAAACTTCACAATTATTCTCATTTAAAAAAAGTGGGATTAAGAAACTACCATTGTGGATGATCTAATTGCCTTTAGAATTCGTTGGATTTGTAATCATTGATTGGCAAGATTTTGTTCTTTTGAGAATTTTCTTAACCTATAAGCTATAAACGATACAATATGTTTTATCGACTCCGATAACAGTTATGATATGTATAGTTGATTATGTGATGGATGAGAGATTTGTTGTTGAGATAAAGAGACCCTAATAGATTAGGACTTAATAATAGACATCGATAGCGAGATATGATTCGTGTATCTTACTAGCGATAAACCTTGATAGCGATATATGAACTGTATCAAATAGTCAACTAAATCTTATAAGCCACAATTTCTTAGTAGTTTAAAGCCGTAGTGGCTATGTATTTGGCTTTTATTGAGTAGTTAAGCAGCATGCTACATTTAGGGCTTGTGTCCACTAGCCTTTTATGGCACATCAATTCTCTCCACATGCTCAGTTTTTTTCCCCTTCAATCTGGTGATTATTCAGAAAGGTATTTAAAGTGATTGCTATGAATGTGACAGGTTACAATCCCTGTTGTGCCTACAGTGAGGGTGGTGATCACATTCACAAAATTCGTCGAGCTGCCTCCAGTTGAGGAGTTCTACACCCCTGTTTCGAGCCCTAGGCACCTAGCCAACGGCACAAGAACAGCCCTAGATGAGGAGGACGATAACTCAGCCAATCCGGCCTCGTTCTTGTCTGCATCATCATCGTCGTCCTTCTCCTGGTTATCAAGCAGCAGCAGCACCCGGTCGTGCTCCACAGCCAAGAAGCAGCAGAACACGGATCCATTCGCGATACCGGGCGGGTACAGCTGGAGTAGGATGGATGATAAAAGTTGGAAGATGAAAAAATCCAAGTCTACTAGAAGGGCTAAGTAGAAAGATTTTACCATACCAAATGAGAAGAAAAAGAAATATGGATTCTGGATTCTGCAAATCACCTCAAAATCAGTGCCTTTGGTAGATTGCAAAACGGATAAAGAATGGCATTTCTTTTGAGAATGTGCCTGTCTTTTAAAGTGCGAGCAAGATTAAGTTTGAGTTAGAAGTTCTTTATATTCTGTCTTTTACTTTAGCTGCTTTAGTAGTATTGATTAGGGGGATTATATGTGATACCTTTCATACATGGTTTTCTTACCATTTGAGAAAAGATACAGTCAAACTCACAACTATGCCTATTTTGAGCTGTCAAATCAATTAAAATCAAGTGGTTTGAGCTTTATGAAAGTTGAAATTTGAGAAATCTAGTAATTCATCTGTTCTGACCAAATTTTTTTAATAGATGATGAAAAAATATATGAATTGATGAGATATTATATATTAATACAATGTGATGTAATGTAATGTAATGTTAAAAGTTGATTCAATTTGACTACAAAGAGTCATTTAAAAAACATTGGGACGAGGGAGAATGAAATTCAGAGGCGGACTTCCCCCGCCGAAAATAAAGGAGTGGAAATAATTTTGAATATTTTTACTAGCCCCTCTAATACGTAAAAAAAAATTAAACCTTTAAAAAATTATATATACTAGCCCCACAACACACACACACACAGATATTTCCTGTTCCGATGAAATTCATATGACTTCTTGATTATACGTTTAACTTAGTTTAAAGGTGAAATGAAATTCAATGTTCAACTTTATTAGAGCATCTCTAATAGAATTTTTCTAGTCATCTCATACTATTTGGGCCTCACCAACGTCTTACTCTTCAATGCGAGATACGAGTGCAGTCGTGTTAAAATTTTCATTTTGGCAGCTTCAGAAGAAAATATTTGTTATGCTAATTGTGTATTCGAATGCACATGCACTATTTCTTTAATTAATAACCGCGTTGAATTGATTAGATATTACTCAATCAAAGAGATATAATTCTAGAAATTATTCTCAGAGGGATTTAATTCCAAAAACAAATTATTACACTATTCCATGCTATAAATACAGTTGCGAAGCCATTTGAAAGCACATCCATCACAAATCCAGAATTATATTCCTCTCTCAAACTCTCGGTGGTGATCGTAAGCTCAGCTTCTTTGTCTAAAAGGTATGTTTAGACTCTACATAAACTTATATTATTATATTATGAATGTTAGTAGTGAGATGGTATCTATAAATTAGATAGATAATAAATGATGTTTGTTTTGTATGAAAATATGTGTAAAATATATTCAACTTTCATATTGCGAATATTGGTAGTGATAAGGTGTTCATAGATTACATAGTCGCTTGTTGTAATCCAAACTAATACGTGAATCTATTACAAATACTAATGTGTGTTCGTCGAAGAGAAGCTGTGTAAAGTATATTTAACAGAGAAGTTGTGTAAAGTATATTTAACGTTCATATTACGAATATTAATAGTGAAAAGGTAATATAGATGATAGAAAAACATTATAAAAACAGCAGAATTATTACAAAATGCATGATTGAGGTGAGGTGAGGTGAGGTACAATTTTCTTAATGTTAAACCAATAATAAAAGGAGGTGAAAAATGATGCAATATGTTGCAATAACTTTGCTTCAAGAGTAGGTTACAACTATGAGTTGGCATCATGTCTTTTCCAAAAGCCAAAATTAACACCAGACAAATTACTAGCCAGCCTATCCACATACAAAAGATGCCATTTAATCATTAAAAACCCCAAATCTCCACACAAAAACTTCACCATATCTTTTCTTCTTATTCTTATTCTTATTCTTATTCTTATTCTTCACCTTCCCTCAAATCCAAGGTACAAAACACCGTCTCATTTTCGAGTTGTTCAAGGTTCGTTGATTGTCCTAATCTCTGTGCTTTTCAGATCCAAGAAAATGGCTTCTGAGGGGAACAGCTGGGCAGATCAGTGGGGAGCAGGAGGGATTGGTGCCCTTGAGGAAGACAGCGGCGCAACGGCGGCGAATAAAGAGGTTGGAAATGGCAAGACAGGTGGTTCAGGAGGGCTTAGTAAGGCTAAATCATTTGCAAGTTCTGGAGCTCAGAAGTTGAAGAATGGGACTGCAAATAGTTTCAAGTGGGTGAAGAACAAGTGTCAGAAGAAGAACACCTCCACATGATTGCTTGATTTATTGCAGAGTATATAGATGGTTGGAGATTGTTTGTTTTTGTTGAGGTTTTCTGTTCATGATCTCTGCTTCTGGCCTTGATTTTCAGATGATTGTGGTTTGAAGATCAATGAATTCACTCTGTCCAGTTTGCCAGATTTGTCTTGCATTCACTTTTCTTTGGTTTGTTAGATTTGTTTTACCGTCTCAAACTTTTTTTTTTTGACCTGCTTGCAGCATTTACAAAATTTAATGTCCGCCGGAAAACATTCCACGTGTGCGACTTGCAAGCAAGTCAACATAGCATATAAAATGTAATGTCAAACTACGATAGCTCACCATTGAAGATGCTCTGATGATCGTGCGTTAAACTACCACATCTTGTAGTGTACCTATCGAAGAAGGCATTTCTCGTGTTTTCGATGTATCGGGGTTGAATCATTTCAACCGACTACTAGCAGGTTTAACGGTTCATTTTGATCGATTACGAATAGAGTTTACAATTAGCCCCGAACGTAACTAACAGATGCACGAAAGTAATGAACCAAGAACACTACATTCAAAAAGGTAGGGTAGAGAGCACTTCAGAAGAAATTAAAGACATACTAGTTATATCAAGACACCGGATTTGAATAATGGACCAAACTGTAACAGCAATCAAGTTTTCCGAAGAGAAACGATGACCTGGTCTTTCCTATCGTGTTCAAGACAGAATTAGCCCTAGACGAAGAGGTGAATCAAGGCGCGGCAGACCACATTAGTGGATAGCCGGGAATTTACACGTAGGGGACGCTATTTACACGACTTCAGGGACATCATTGATCTTCTTCACTGCGCCTTGGGGAAACCAAACGTGTTCTCGCCGCTGTAGCTCATGTAGAGAAAACCATCTTCATCCTTGTTTTCCTCGTAAATGGCGGACATCAGTGCAGCTGTAGAAATTAAAGATGGACCATTATGAACATTGTACAATACATGCTAGTAGTTGAGATGTAGCGACAGGGAAAAGTTACCAGTGGGAGGAAGAGTATTTTTCACGAATATGAATATTGCCTTTTCGGCGCTGAGCTTGATCCTCTTACGAACAACGTAGACAAACTGACCTACGGTCAAGTCAGCAGGGACAAGGTACCTACGCAAACATAATCAAATCATCACGTTTCCACACAATAATCTAAAATGTATATCCTGAAATTTCACAAAAAGTGATGACAAAAATTATACGTGCCCATGTCCAAGCACAGAGCCATTGACAAGCTAAACAGTATGCAAATGGTCTTACAATTTTACATTGTGTTAATCTTGAAACGCATTATAATTACAGATTCAGAAGAAAATAAGGCACTTAAATTAAGTACGACCATATATAGTTACTGCACTATATATTAAGACATGAGCAAGTTCATTAATTCCAAGGGTTAGAAAGGATAGATTTTGCGCTTAAAAAGAAACCATCAAAGCCTTCCGCAGAACTTTAATGTGTTATGATAGAAGCTACTCAAGGCCATTAACTCGAGTAGGAGAGAGTATATTTCAGACTTAGCAAACAATAAGATGCTTAGGTACAACTCTGGATGTATTATGATAGACCATATAAGAAATCAGAGAAAGGATCTGATTCCAATGTGCAACTTAAACGAGAACAGGGCTTCACAGCACATCATACGAGCATGGACACATATAACCATAGTTCAACATAAATTTGTAAGTAATGAAGCTACATAGAGTTATCAGAATGACACTTTTCCCATGCAAATGCCGCAAGTAGGACAACATACTTGAAACAGAAACTATGACTTAAATATATCCAAACCAAAAAGGAAAGCATACAAACACATCAGAGGAAAAGTACTAAAAGTCTAAAATAACCTACTTCTTTTTATCAATGTTGGGAACATCACTTTTTTCTGCCTTCTCAACAATCACCTGCAAGAGAAACAATTTCGGTACGCACAGCATAAGCCTCTATGGTCCAACAGTAGACAGAACAAATGATCTTACCGGAATTCTATCAGGGTACTTCTCCCTAATGCGGGAAGATTCCGCCTGCCTCCTTTCTAGAAAGTACAATGAAAAACTCCATTAGCAACAATATCTCTTAATCACAACAAATCCCTCAATATGGAAACTTGGCCGAAAAGAAAACCATCACTAGAACATCTCCATTTGGAAAAAGTTGATAGGCACATTATTCCGATAGGCCCTCAATCCTAAAACACATCTCAAATGCAATAGTCATAGTAAACGTCAATCTTACGTGGCAACAATTTTAAGTGACCCCGTCAAGTAGAGCATCTCCGATGCAAGCATCAGTTTGAAAAAAGTTGATAAACACATCACTCTCAATCCTAAAACACATCTCCAATGCAAGAGTCAATTACAACTTCTATTCTTTGAGGCCCAAAGTGAGGCCTTCAATATCTCATATTATTGAATTTTGCCCAAAATTTCTCATCTTACTACTTTTTCACCATTTATTTATTGAGACGTGATCCTGAATTCATAGTTATGATGGTAGCATGGGGATGAAAATTCAGATAATATCATCAGTTAATTTCATTGGCTCACACCACACTGAATTCTAATCAAAATCTGACATGTGAAGCCTAAAAACATGTTCTTACTCTTCTCAAACTTTCCATTTAGAGAGAAAGAGAAAAAGCAACAAAATCATGCACAAAATACACAATGCACATAAAAAGTGCCGATCAATCTCATGCCTACATCTTCAAAATTCCTGGATGCATTAAAGAAAACATACTTTAACAAAAATTCAACAAGATTCGAGCTTTCGGATTAAATCAAACCTCCATCAAAACTACCATGATCAAATTTATCAAAACAACAACAAATCAATGGTAAACCATACCCAGTGGGTGTTCAGACTTGAAGGAACTCTTGGCCATGGCAGCAAGATTCAATCCTTGATTTCTTCCTGCAAATTTAAGGCACTTAAACATCACGTAAAAACCAAAACACCTTCAAATGCACACACTCAGCATAAAATTAGATTTAAAATGCATTGTATAGCAAAGGAAACACGAAAAACAGCTGCTTACGCAAAAGGGTTTCTTTCTAATCCAAATTTAGCATAAAAAAACAAAAATGAAACGAAAAGGGGCTTCGATTGTACTTCTTTTTTCCAGAAACAGATTCGATTATGAAAGCGATTATTTCTTCAAATGGGATATTAAATTGAGGAAGTAAATTACCTAAATATTGAAAAGGGAATCCGTTCACGGAACCGAGTGGATCAAGAAGTTTTGGCCTCCAAGGAAACGGTGGTCGTGGTTGTATTAGCATTTTACTTTGATACTGTACTACAGTTGTTTAACGTGATACAAAACGGCGTCGTATGAGTGCATGGAAGGTGCTTAGCTTGAGTAGTCCGCTTCTTTTGGATAGTACTTAGTCTGATTCATTTGACACATTTTTTTAGTTAATTTTTTCTATCCATGGTTAATCATTTACACATAAGAGACACTATTCCATCAATTTTCTTGACCATTTACATTTTACACGTAAGGAACACTTTTCGACCAATTTTCTCGAATAATATTTGACCTTTAATAACTTTAAAAATACATGATATCAAGAATCTAACTAGTTATATTTCAAAAATACATGATACGAGAAATCTAACTATATCTTACATCATGTTATTATTATTTTGAGAAAAGTGTTAAAATAATCATATCTATTGCATGAAAGTGGCAAAATAACCCTGCTAATTTTGAAAGTGTCAAACTAACCCTAACTTATTAACGAATGTGCCAAACTAACCCTGGACTGATATGAATTTTTCTGCCAACGAGAAGTTTGGGTGGAATTTGACCGGAATTCAATGAAAAAACAATTTTTCCCATTGAACAAAAAAAGAAAAAAAGAAAAGACGACAATGTCCAGCACTTTTAGGGTTAAATTAACACAAACTAATATAATATAGGGTTAGATTAGCACTAATTGAATAAACGTAGGGTTAAATCATCACTAACTGAAAAAACAAAGGGTTTAATCAGCACATAAGAACATAGGTTAGATCAATTCTATTTTTATAACATTCTTTGAACAAGTATAACTTCCTAGATTGAATGCATTAAACTTCCTTTCCAAATGATTAAATCAGGCAACAAAAATAGGTGTAATAACCAGCCACAAGCATATTCAAATTCATTCATCGAATCACAACAAAAGTATTTCGTCGAAAACATACACAATAGGGCACTACACTAAACAAGTCGGTATCCTACGAGTAGCACATACCGAGTAGAATAATTGGACTTTAACCTCATTTGCACAATTCATCTTCATTACCCTTCTGCGAACGTTGGGCTGGGGATGAAACGAGTTGACAACACTATCTATTCCACCGCATCGGGCACAACCCACTGTTGGCGTGAACGCTACATCTGTATTACATTATATCCTTATTTTTCACCGTTATCAACATAAACGCAGTTGTTTCAGAGGAGCAGACCTTACAAACGAAAGAGGTGGAAGAGGAGCCGACCTTGAGAATGAGGGAGGCAGAAGAGACAAGTGAGGAGGAAGAAACAAGGGACGAGGAAGAAACAAGGGAATGGAATTGGCGGGGGGAATGAAGACGAAGAAAATTGTTTTTGGTTTTGAAATAGAGATAACCGTTTTTAATTTAAAAAGTGTCATGTCATCAGGTGTAAAATAGGCATCAAATTTTTTGCTTAAATCCAAGGGAGTATTTCAGACTTTTTATGTTCGATCAACTATGGATTTCTTCAGTCAATGCCTGAAATGACACAAAAAGCTATAGCTACACAATTTGTCACGTCAATAAGTTGGGGCTTTTTTAACACCATCTGATTTTGTAGGTTTATATTGACACTTTCATATAAAAGAGTATGTTAGAAATGTATTTTGTGCTATCATTTTATATATTATTTGAGGTGGATCAAAAAAATATTGACAGATGAAGTAATATAATAAAGAAAGAAATATTTGAAATACATTTTGTTCCTTTCTTATCAAGTTTAGCAAAAACAAGAAGCAATCTTTGTATTGAGGTCCATGATCAAAGAAAATTTCTTAGGTCTTCAAACGCATGTGACCAAAGCGAAAGATATACAATTTCAAGATCTTGGATTAAAAAAAAAGTCAAGATCGCTCTATCTCATTGAATTGATTTCCAGAGTGATTAATAGATATCAAGACATGACTGTTTTTTGGCACAGTCTGATGATCTGATTTAAACTGAACTAAAATTAAACAAACTGAACTGAATTGATCTAAACACGACCATAGTCCACATCCAATAAAGATGACGCTTATTTCCAAATCTTGTTCGCAGGCAGAAGTCAAGAAAGTAAAGTAATGCATAGCAGCAGTTAAGGATATGTGCCCAGGAATTTACAATTAAGATTCTATTTACAGAACTTTTCAGTCATGCAGTAGTCCAGGGCATCATCATCTTCTTCTTCATCACCACAAGTTCATCATCATCACTGCAGCTCGGGGAATCCGAATGTGTTTTCACCGCTGTAGCTCATGTAGAGGAACCCGTCTTCGTCCTTGTTTTCCTCGTAAATGGCAGACATCAGGCTGGCTGCAACACGAGCGAGGAATACACTATTAAGGACTCGTTACAGTGAGCAATAATTGTAAAAATTGAAATGGCCAAAAACTCACCAGTTGGAGGCAGTGTGTTCTTAACGAAAATGAATATCGCCTTCTCGGCACTAAGCTTGATCCTCTTGCGCACAACATACACAAACTGGCCGACAGTCAAGTCAGCTGGGACAAGGTACCTGCATGAGAGAAAGGTAGGAAGATAGAATATGATCAGTACGCTACTCGATACTCCAAGCAGTATCGTGGTAAATTAGAAAATAGCCACAAACTATAAATGGAGAGATAAGGTGTGTTGAAACTTATCATTGAAAGCTAGCACAGATTAAAAGGCTAAGTAAGCACTTGTATATGATTGGACAAGGAAAAGTTCCATGTTCTCTGAATCGAAGACTAGAAGTATATAAGAACTGAATTCGAACAAACAGAGGCACTGTACATCAATCACACAACAAACTGGCGCCCATGATCGCAACTAGATTTGTTACTTTCGTATCTAAAGGTAAACAAAAATGCTATCCGAAAGTCAGGTGCGCACTGAATAAACTAATTTGGTAATAGCAACAGTTTTAGGGTGTGTTTGTTGGAGCTATGCTTATAAGTAAAGATGGCTTATAAGTATTTTCCCTCAAAAATAGCTTCTGCTTTAATAGTAAACTGTTTTTTATCACATTACCAAACTGTAAAATGTGCTTAGCTTAGAAGCAATGCGGCTTATAAGCATAGCCGAACACACCCTTAGTAAACCAGGGTTAAACACTATTCAAACGATGAGAATCTTTTTTATGACATTTTAACAGGTAAACTCATACTTCTAATTAACTCTCAAAGTGTAAAGACCCAAGGATATTCAATCTCCAAGACAACATCCATTCAGAAAAAAAGAAGATAAGGGAAAAGAATGATCAACATACTTCTTCTTATCAATCTCAGGAACATCACTCTTTTCTGCCTTCTCAACAATCACCTGCAAGAACAATGAATGTCAGAGACAGCAAAGCGCAAAACATAAGGTTCAAGTTCAAAACACAATCACAATTTAGTGGCCGAGAACTTACAGGAATTCTATCCGGGTACTTCTCTCTGATGCGGGAAGATTCCGCCTGCCTCCTCTCTACAACATGCAACGAAAAAGACCATCAATATACACTCACAATCACAATAAGTACTCAAACACATAGCTCAGTATTGCAGGAACATTTTTATCAAAAGTATATCTTGATGCTCAAAAACGATCATGCACAATATGAACAAGAATCCAATATCAAAAACAGTAATCAAGAACACAATTTCATTCTTCACAACCATGAACAAAAAAAATCCACTAATTATTCAATAGAGATAAAGATCATCACATCAAAACATACAGTACAGCTCGAACAAAAACAAAAAGCCCTAAAACACATCAACAAAATCCAACACTACAGAAGCAGAGAACAGAATACATACCCAAAGGGTGTTCGGCCTTGAAGGAACTCTTAGCCATAGCAGCAGTAAGATCAACAAATATCAGATACCTAAAATCCACCACAAACCTCAATCAATCCACACATCAAAATCAAATCAATGATTTCTCAATTGCGCAAAAGGGTTTCTTCCAAACTTACCCGACACCGAGAATCGGCGATCAATTGCTGAAATCAAACGTTTTTTGATTAAAATAGGGTTGTCAAATATATGGAAAATTTCCGATCTAAATATAGTAAATTACGCAGTAAGGGACTTTTGTACGCAACTTGAACAAGAAAACAAGTTTGGGCTTAGAAGGAACCTAGGAGAAGATTGCGGGAGAAGATACCGTACGACGACGTTTCGGAACCGCGCTAAACGACGTTGGGCCTGTGGGCTGCATGCATATTTTTGAGAAATTTCCGTGGGCCTAGAGCGGATTAATAGTTTTGCCTCTTTTGAAATGATCTTAGGACTATGAGCTTGTAACAATCCTATGGAATTAATGAGTGATGAATTATGATATGGCAAAGTCTGGGAAATACGATATTTCCATATACTTATGAAAATACGGGGTTTAATTATAATAATAAAAGATAAAAGGTTTTTGTTGCAATATTAAAGTTTTATTATGCAACGTTTAGTAGTTATAAATTTTATAACCCGATTCATACAACCCGAAAATTTTATCTTAATTTCTTCTAATTTACACTTTAAA
>JAULKM010000013.1:6784065-6802403 GCA_032355605.1 Rubia tinctorum
GTGGCTGGAGGGGTGGTGGAGTCGGGGCGGTGGTGGTTGCTAGAGGGGTGGTGGTGCTGGCTTCCTGGTGGAGGCGGGGCTGTGGTGGTGGATGGAGGGGTGGTTGTGGCGGCCTGGTGGAGGCGTGGCAGTGGTGGTTAATGGAGGGATGGTAGTGGCGGGGGCTGTGGTGTTGGTGGTGGTGGCTGGAATGGTTGTGGTATAAGCCTGGTGGAGGTTGGACGATGGTGGTGGTTAGGGGGGGTTGTGGTGGTGTTGGTCTGAGGGCAAAATTGTCCTCACATTTAAGTTTTGGATTAAGGGCATTTTAGTCATTTTAAGTTTGGTCATCAATGCCATAAATAGTATTTTAGAGTTATATTGGCACTAGTTAGAGTTATTTCTGCACTAAAAATTATTCGAGAGTTATATTGGTATTTAGTCAAATATGTAGGGTTATATTGGTACTCCCTCCGTTTTTCTATGTTTGGCACCATAGGTTTAGGTGTTGTTATTTTTTTGCAAGTTGAAATGTGTGGATAAAATTGAATGAGGATAGTAAAAAGTTTAATAAGTGGTTGAGAATGGTGTACTTTTTGCCATAAAAGAAAGGTGACAATTTTAGAAAAATATACTAAAATGGTAAGTGTGCCAAATATAGAAAAACAGAGGGAGTATATCCATGGTATCATGCTTTCGGGCATACGCTCCAACAGAAAACATGTTCTTACCGTTTCCATCACGATGCTCTAAGCGTACAATTTTGCACAAAATCGCACTTTCATCATAACCAAAACGTTGCTTCATCAGTTACAATGTGAACCAGATTTGGGATACTAATAAATTAGCATGATTCGGCTCTTTTAAAACTGCCACATATCAAAACAGAATCTCATAATTAAAAGTGCAGTGACAACAATCAAGGCTGGGGATCGCTTTATATTTCAACATTTCACACCATAAGGTACAATCACATTCAACCGAACAGAGGCAAAATGAAAATGTCAATACTTCACATTAGCCTAGTTCTTGCCGGATTCTTGTTTCTGTGCCCAGTGGTATTGGTTGATGGATGGGGTGTTGACGGCCACCTCACAATTTGCCGGATTGCTCAGGTACTTTTTCGTGTTTATTCCCCGTCGGTCTTACCGGACTAAGGTATGCTCAGTGTTCAATTCAATTTGGTGGGTCGTAATCGAATCAATGTTGTATATAAGTTCTAGTATATAATTGTATACAAAAATCATTTTCGAGCCGGGAGGATGAGAAACCAACATCGCTTAAGCCTTATCCTCCCGGACTTATTTTTTGGTGAAAGAGATTGAATTGAACAGAACTGAAAAATAAGTGTTTTAAAATATAATAACAATATGATTAAATAAAGTTAAATATCATAAAACTGAACTTCTGTTGAATGAAATTGAACAGAAGTGTTGATGATTTTTAAGCTTTTGTTTGTGTTTTTGGGCAGCCAAGGTTGAGCAAAGCCGCTGCAAGTGCAGTGAGGGATCTGCTGCCAGCTTATGCAGGTGATGATTTGGGGAGTGTGTGTTCATGGGCAGATAAAGTGAAGTATATATTCCCATGGTCATCTGCACTTCACTACATTGATACCCCGGATGATCTCTGCACTTACCAATATGCCAGTAAGATGAAATTGAGATGCCTTAAATTCCCTGAATTCCATTTCCATAACTCAGATTCCATGTAAACAAGCCGACACCGGTACATTTACAATTGAAGGGGCCAATTGTGACCTGTGAAATCATTTAGTCTCAAGAAAATTATTGCAATTAAGCTTCTAATTGATTTATGAAATGTATGAAGGGGATTGCAAGGATCAGAATGGAATCAAGGATAGGTGTGTAGCAGGGGCAATCAACAACTACACCACCCAACTCCTCACTTATGGGAAAGAAAATGCTTCTCAATGTACTATCTTTTGTCTTCTCCAATTATTTTCTAGTAAAAAATGTACATGGCTTAATGTTATTTTGATGATAAATGAACAGATAATCTCACACAGGCATTGCTTTTCCTGTCCCATTTTGTGGGAGACATTCATCAGGTACAGAAATCTTCCATAACTGATCACTCTTCTTTTCATTTTTCGACCAACCGGTGCTTGTTCTTGCAGCCTCTGCATGTAGGGTTCAGTTCTGATAAGGGAGCAAACACAATTGATGTACATTGGTACACTAGAAAAACAGTCCTGCATCACGTAAGTCATTCTCGAACGCCACGTTCCAGAATTAGAGTCCACTTTCTAATACGATTTTCAGGCAAACTTCAAAAGTCATAGTTGTGGTCTGATCGATGCAGGTCTGGGATGCCAGCATCATAGAAACAGAAGAAGAACGATACGACAACTCTGATGTCAAGGGACTGATTGATGCACTCCAAGAGAACATCACAGTAAGCCAATCATCATGCTTCTTTTTCAGACACAATCATCATGCTTTTCTTACAATCATCTTCCTATTTGTTAGAGTGTTTGGGCAGATAGAGTTAAAACATGGGAATCCTGCACCACTGGCAAACAGCCATGCACAAATGTGTACGTTTCGCAGCCTATTTGAACAATGAGCATGTCAAGAACATTTCTTCACAGATATCTGAAAGAGCTTCTTTTGTTGTTGCAGATATGCAACTGAGAGCATTAAGGCAGCCTGCACTTGGGCTTACAAAGGCGTTACCGAGGATTCAGTACTAGAAGGTAAAAACAACTCACATTGTCTCTTCATTTAAGTCCACATTTCTCCTCACAACTCATTTATCTTCCCTCTCAAATCCTACACGCAGATGACTATTTCCTGAGCCGTTTCCCAATAGTCAATTTACGCCTAGCACAAGGTGGCATTCGCCTTGCAGCTATTCTGAACAGTATATTTGGCTAAACCATCACTTGTAAGTAGAGAGATTCTGATGCTTGAATCATTGGTAATTGAGCCTAGGGGAAACAAACATTTTATCATTGCACTGTTTTAGCATTGACAGGGAAGAAATGCATAGTATCGTATTGTGTTCAAACCTTGCACACTTACATATGGTACAACACAGGATCCTTAAATGCAAGAAGAAAGTAGAAACTAAAACTGCAGACATTCCTACATGTTTGTTGGTTCGGGTTTTTTGACGATCAGCACGGAGCATTTGGCATTCGTAGCACAATAGTTGGTCACACTGCCTAATATCGCCCTGCAACGATATCCATTTATCAGTATCATCTTAAGCATATCAACAGGAAGACAGTGGGAAAACAATTACTCCGCTGAGTTGATGGATTTACCTTTTGATAGTGCCTTCTCCATGGTCACCTAAAACGAGCAGATTAATGTCCAACTTCTGCACAGCATCACATATAGCTTCTTTGGCATCCCCAATAACCATAACAGTCTCTGCATTTACCTGCCACTCGAAAACCAGAAAGAAAGAAGAAAAAAAACACAATTAAGCATTACTGGTTTTTAAACTCAGATCCTCTGTCTCCATTCTGTCATCTTACGCAAAATAATCACTACTGCCTTGACAAGTACTGAGTGGTTTTAAGTATTTGATAGGAAAAAATGAAATTGATAGCTGAATTCTGAAGTGTTAGTATGAAGCATGAGGAAGGGTTTTACCATACCCCATAACCGTTGCAGATGCTCTTAGCTTTGTCCAGTATACCAACTGAAACTAAGCGATCGCGCTCGCTGAAGTCTGGAGCTGGAGTTAACACACTTTGAAACCAGTCAGAAAAATTCTCACATGCCTGCATCTTTCCATATCTCATCCCACCAAAAGGTCAAAAACCAGTAAACTCATCATAAAACCAATTTCAAAGGCAGGGGAATTTCCATTTCTAGAGGCTAATGAAGTTCAACTGAAATTACACATGCCATGAACACAGAGAGGAACACAGAGAGGAACAGGAAGAAATGTAACTTAACTGGGAGAGGCCTTGAAGAACATGCCTAGAGGATAACCGATCGCGAAGAGATTGTTTGTTTTGGGAGGTGGCTGAACCATGAAAAGAACCAAAGAATTGGCAATGGATTCTTGAATGTTTTCAAGAGTCCATTTCAGAGCATAGTAGCTTCTTTCGCTCTCGTCAATCGCCACCATCGTCTTCTTCCCTGATCTACTACTATCACCATTTCTATTGCCCTCCATGTCTAACTCACTGTTTTGAATCTTTTTTGAGAGAATATTTTAGTCAATGGGCAAACATATACTTACTCAGGTCCCTTCGTCTATATGAAGCGTCATGTTTAAATTAACTAATCTTTCATCATTAAAAACACGATTCTATACGTGGAGGAAATAAAGACTACATCATTATCTCGGTTGCGGATCAAACTTCATACATTCTGGTCAACTTTTTCAACATGCGTTTGAGAATTAGAAATCAATTCGGCTTCGTATAATAACTGCATATAAATAATTGATGGAACGTGTTTTTAAAAAGTTGACATGAAATTAGAGTACTATCTTTGGTGGCAGGCGGCTACTGATTCTCAAAATTGAAAAATTAGATTTACCGTTTTAACTTAACTAGTAATCATATGTTCCAACATAGTCTAACTTAACCAAGTATGTAAATTTAATAAAACACGAGACACAAAACATGGTTACGCAGTTTATAGTCCATTAGCATATCAGAATTGCTCCATAATTATCTACATAATATTTCTATTCCTTATTTGCTTTGGAAGCATATCCAAATTCCATAAATAAATGAATTTTTCTTATCTTAAATATCACATAATATTCCATAAATCAACTTATATTAATATAGGGATATTCCATAATTCCATTATACTTCTAAACGTCTGTATTAAATATTGCGTAATCTCCCAATTTCCATAAACTAATATTACCACAATATTCTTCTCGCCAGATTTGAATTTTCGCGATATGTTCCAACATGGAATGTTTTCCGCGGTATGTTCCAACATGGAATGTTTTTCTTCTATTACACTAGTTCACAAATGCCAACTTAAATAATCCATGAGATGCATATGACTTTACAGTTCCAAATCAAATTAAGTGTAGAGGCTCAATCCTCAATCCACCATTAAACCTTAGAATCAGCAGCTTGATCTCTTCGAATCTCTTTCAGACACAATTTCGAACTGAAATTGAGGTTTTGAGGAAGCAATGGCTACGTCGGCATCTTCAATTTTCGCAACGCTTTTTCCTATTTGCATTTCCTCAACAGTAATCAGTACAAGATCCAAGCTTTCTCTGCAATCTTTGCCACTAAATGGCTGGAAATTAGAAACCCTTTTCGTGAAACATTCTCCATTGTTTCTCTCCAAGTTCTCCGCCGCCCCCGGAAGCGCTACAAGTTTAATTGGATGGATGGCCTGCTGGTGAACATTGGAAAACCATGGATGTAATTTGGCTGTAATTTTCCAAACTTTTTAATTCTTAACCTGTATCACGAGTCCCCACTTTTGTATCTTTAAATACTCCTAATTGAATTATTATGCGAATTGACAAAGATAGGAAAATGATGTGGTAACCTTTGTTTAAGGTGAAGAGAAGAATAATAATAGAGGCGGCTAAATGGGAAATGACGTTTTAGGTGCTAGAGATGGTGCAGTTAATACGGTACAGTGGTTGCATAATGTAAAATAGATAGCACCCGTGCCTAGGATTCTGAATAAAAGATTAAAATATAATAAAATTTATAATTTAAATAAGTATTGAGTTATTATTATATGTGCATAATTTATAATAAATTAATATTATAATCATTGAATGAAGCAAATCGACTCGATCCTTGTCGACACATATGTTTTTACGTAGAAAATTATTAATTGTTATATAAAAATACGCTACGTTGTAAAATTTATAGTGATAAAAAAAGGTCAGTTGATAATGACTGAATAATTATTTAACTGAATTTATAAAGTTATATTTTTTATAAGAAAATACAAAAATATATAAGGACATGTTTTTAGAGAAAAAATTAATTGTAATTATATAAATTATTTAAACTATACTACACATTCATATTATTCGAATAAATAATTTTTATGTAGAAGACTAAAGATTACTGCATAATAACATGAGTAAATAAGTATTCGGTTGAATAGTTTGTGTAATTAGATAATTAGATATGGTATTAAACACGATTGATTAAATTAAGTTACATGGTTAAATTTGCTTTAAAAGAATCTTATTATTTCTGACATAAATATTTGCGAGGGAGTAGATAAACCGAGCCAAATCAGTGATATATGGATTAAAAGATGAACATGAACTAAGAGAAGAAGGTAAATATGAAAATGGATGTTAAACATTTGTGAGTAAGCACATTAGCCGAATAAAATGGAAAAGTTGAATGCATGGAATAACATATGTAAGTGCATTAATCACTGAAGGTAACTAGGAGAATAAATACAACATTAAATTGTCATACATGGTAATCTCTAAAGAGGACATTTGGCAAAGTGACGTGGATAAGTGTGAAAGTGACATTTAGCAAAGGTGACATGGCTAAGTGTGAGAGTTACATTTGGACAAAAGTTGATGTTTTAGTATATAGTATAAATGATGCAGTTTGAAATAATGTAAAAGTAACATTTTATATTAGAATTAATTATAAAATAATTAATTATGTTTAAATTGTACCAAGGGAATATATATGATTGATTGACGGTATGAAAATTGTAAATACAGCCTAGTAGTGAAAATGAAAAAATCGCCAAATTGGAGTAACCACTAACCACCTGTTTTGGATTTTTATTAGAGTTAAGTGCCCACATAACCCTATGTTTGGTCGAAAGAGCCAATATGATCCTGTAAAATTTGAAAATTTGATTATAACTTTATTATTTGGTCGAAAGTGTCAATCTAACTCTGACAACCTGAATTTAGCCAAAAATCAATAAAATAACCATTATACCCTATTTTTAAAAAACTAAAATTTTAGAAAACTTGAAAGGACGTTATACCTTCAATTAACCAAACAATTTTCTTTCCATTTTTTTATCCTTCTTGGATCTTCTTCCGCTCCATGTTTTTCTTTGATCCCTCTGCTCTGGTTTTTTTATCTTCCCTTTGCTCCATTTTCTTCTTCTTCTTAGTTTCCCTCCACCACCAACGGAGGCTCTCCGATCAAACGACGTCACCAGTTCGATCGAAGGGGTGTCAAATCACACAGGTCTTTGTCTTGGTGGTGGTGGCGGGTCTTCGTCGGGTTCAACCGCGTCTTCTTCCCCAAACCAAAAGTCTTCTTCCCCAGAACCCTACTCCAAGGAAGATGACGCCCATTTCTTCGACCATTTCCTTATCTTTATTCTAACCCTCCAAGCGGTGGTCGCAGATCTGAAGCCCCAATAAAGGTGGAGTAGAGGTAATGACAGAGGAGTTAACCCTAAGTTCAGCGGCGGAGGAGTTAATCGATGGCGGAGCCCTAAGCTCGGCAACAGAGAATTTAATTGGTGCGACGGTGCTGGAGTTAATTAGTGGCGGAGCCCTCAGCTCAGCGACGGAGGAGTTAACCCTAAACTCGACGGCGGAGGAGTTAACCATAAGCTCAACGGCGGAGGAGTCAACCCTAAGCTCGGCGGAGGAGTTAATCGGTGGCGATGAGTTAACTTAGATTTACTAGTATTGAAGGTTGACCTTTATCTGATCTGCTTGATTTCATTGTTCTTGTATTAGAAGGCTTATACAAATCGTTTTTGACATGTGTGTTTTATGGCATATCCTGTGGAGCAGGTGTGAAGACCTGGAGGAACCCGACGAATCTAGATTCTGGAGGCGCAGATGTGGCGAAAATTCATATTCGGACGCGCGAAATTGGCGGCGGAGGAGCGGTGGCTGTGGTTATGGAGATGAAGAAAATGAACTCTAGTTGTATTTTTGCCATTATATTTTTAGGTTTAAAACTAGGGATATTTTAGTCTTTTTAGGTTTGGTCAATGCCGAAAAATACCAAGTCAATGTCGGAATAGTGCCAAAAAGTTATATCGGCACATTTGATGCAAAAGTTAGGGTTATAATCGCACTTTCAAATTATACAGAGTTATATTGGTATTTTTGAAAAATAATAGGGTTAATTTTGTATTTTACACCAATATATTGAGGCAATTATTGCTTTATTCTTTTACCTTTTACCTATCCGTTTTGACATCATATATTTAGAATCTAAAGTTTAGATAAATAAAATAATTGAATGAAATTAAATTAAATTTTGAAGGTTCAAAGTATAAAAATATACTCCTTCTGATCTAGCATAATCTACAATTTATCTATTCATTTACTAAAAATTGATTAATTTTGACCTCAAAATTGAATTGATAAGTAAATTAGTATATTGTTGTATGTGATATTGTTAGATTCGCAATAACATTTTTTAAACATCAATTTCTCGTAAATTTTATTTACACACAATTATAGATATCATTGATCAATTTTTTAATCAACTGACGAAAATTAAAGTGCGTAAAATTGATTAAAAATGCCAGTATAAAAAACAAGAGTTAAGTGCTAAAATGACCCTATGTTTTGGTCAAAAGTGTCAATCTAACCATGTAAAATTTGAAAGTGCAATTCTATCCTTATTATTTGGTCAAAAGTGCCAATCTAACCCTGAAAACATGAACTTGATCATAATTTTGTGAATTGACTATTATACCCCTGGTTAAAAAAAGAAATTTCATAAAATTGAAAAACACTATCTTACCCATGTCCATTAAAAAACCTAACTACTTGCCCCCTTCTTCTTCTCAGTTGCGAATCCTAACATTAATCCTCTTATCTCCGTCACCCTCAGAAAACATAACAATCCACTCTTCTCAGTCGCGAATCAGTGGCGGGGTTGGTGCGTGGGCAGGGCTGTAGCGGTGGAGGAACGGGAATCGGCGTTGGGGATTGATATGGGCGGTTTGAATCGAGTGAGGAGGGGAGGCACTGAGAGTTCGAAACAGTGCTGACGAGCGGGGGAGGCGCGGGATTCAGTGGCGGGTGGGGTTGGGTGAGGATGGGGGATATGGTGGACGGCGGGGCTGGGTGAAGAGGAGGGGGAGATAGTGGTGGTGGTGGTGCTAGGGTTTAGGGCTGGCAGCAGTGGTGGGCGGCAGTGGTGGGCGGCAGGGATGGGTGAGGAGGAAAGTAGATGGTGGTAATGGTGCTAGGGTTTGGGTCGACAAAGTGGATCCGGGTTTTGGGATGCGTCGGGATGAATTGCGCTGGCGAAATCTGGGTTCCGACCGCTCCAGGATGTGGGACGTGAAAATTTTCACTGATTTGAGCCCAAAAGATTCCACCATTCTTTTTGACTTGGCTGGGATTGGTCCTCTCCCGAACCTCACAGAGAAGATAATGAAGTCCGGTATCGCCTTTTCATCTTAAATCGTCAGGGCTTGCGATATGAGTGCTCGAACGCTTCTAAAGTACAGGTACATCTTACACACATTCTTCGTTTCTAAAGGTCTTGTTATGATTAAATGTGAACCTTGAGGTCCGGGATTTTGAATTTTGTTGCTCTGTTAGGCGGATTCTTGGTTAGAGGCGCTACAAGAACGCTGCAAAATCACCAGGGGAAGAGTGCTGCTCTTGTTAGGCAAATTCTTGTTAGGCAAATTTTTGTTGCTCTTGTTAGGCGGATTTAGGTTGGGAAGAGTGTAAGTAGTTTGGAACAATTTGAACAAGGTTTGATAGTTTTGTACCATTTGTACATTCTTTTCCAGGGTTTGTAAATTTGAACAATGTTTGATCGATTTGTTGAAGGTTTTGGTGGATTTTAGGTGTTAGTCCAGATGAGTTGATGGATCTGTTGAACCTTCGATTGATTCGGTTTTCAGATTGGTGTATGTCTCCATATTCCTACTACTGCCGGCGGTGGAGCGTCGGCGGCGGTGATGGGCGACGGAGTGGCGAAGCAGCGGTGGTAGAGCGGTGGAATAGTAGTGAGTATCAGAGGAACTCTGGGAGTGTTTTTGTCATTAAAGGTTTAGTTTTAAGACTAGGGGTATTTTAGTCTTTTTTATGTTTGATCAATGCTAGAAAATACTCAGTCAACGTCGAAATAGTGCCAAAATGTTATATCGGCACATTTAATGCTAAAGTTAGAGTTATAATCGCACTTTCAAATTATACAGAATTATATTGATACATTTAAAAATAATAGACTTCTATTTGTAGTTTACCAAAAAAACAATTTAAAAAAACAGAGGAATGGAGGGAGCAGTAAGCTGAGAAGCTATATTGATTGATTCGTTGCGAATTCAGAAAAAGGTTGGCGGGACTTTTCGGAAATGGCCAAATGGTGCGGCGATCAATGCGGTGGGTAATTCATAAGATTTAAGTCAAAAGCAAAGGTGTGAGTTATTTCTACAAGTTGTGAAAAGATCCATGTTTAGAGTGTAAATTAGAATAAATCAAAATAAAATTTTTGGATTGCATGAATCGAGTTATAAATTTTATAACTATTACGTTGCATAACAATTTTTTAATATTGCAAGTTGCAACTAATACATTTTATCTTTTATTATTCTAATTAAACTCCATTTCCCAAGATTTTGTCAAGGTATTTTCCACTTATTTTCATAGCCACTTATTTTCCATTTCTCACAAATTTATTCGTTTTATAAAAAATTGATGTTTTGATACGCATTCGTTTTAGCTCAGTAGCATCTACTTCCCGTTTCTGAAGATTAGTTAGTAAGTACGGAGTATCTCTTTGATCTATTACGGTTGGTGAAATCCTTCTGATTAATTACAAGTCATTATAATTCCTTCAAAAGTATACTAGTAATTATAACTAGTTTTAAATAAATAAGTGATAAATTCAATTATCACGTGATAGTGATCTTTTAACTCATACTCCCTCATCCCATCAGAATTGAACACTTTATTTTTTCACGGTTTTCAATAATTATGTTTGACCGTCAATATCTCTAGTTACATATACTAATTCTGCATAAAAAAATTTATTTAGAAAATAAATTTTAAGATGAATCTAACAAGATGTCACATGATATTTTTATTATATATAGATTAATATATATTTACAGTCAAAGTTTATGAAATTTGACTTTGAAAAAGTAAAGTGACCAATTCTGTTGGGACGGAGGGAGTATTCATGAAGGGTATTGACTTATCATAATTATTTTAA
The DNA here is from genome assembly GCA_032355605.1 of Rubia tinctorum. Taxonomy (NCBI): domain Eukaryota; kingdom Viridiplantae; phylum Streptophyta; class Magnoliopsida; order Gentianales; family Rubiaceae; genus Rubia; species Rubia tinctorum. The sequence continues at coordinate 6,795,161 of JAULKM010000013.1, forward strand.
AGACTATTGTCATTTTCTTCATTTTAAAATAACATAATGAGAAAATTATACTGTGAGTAATATTTAGATGGCGTTCTTTCTAACTAATTTTTTTTATTACTGACTTAAGCTTTGGTTTTAAATATTACATACAAACAATTAAAAAATATATAAACATTCTATTTTAAAACTAAACTCCGACAATATATTGAAATCCAATGAAACCTGAAACTCTATCAATTTAATAATTAGGGACGTTCTTCTGAAAACACACTCAAACATTGCACAACAACCCCCTCCTGAGAACATAACCAAACACTGACCAACGAATCATGGGGGAAATCTAAGCGGGAATCACGACATGATCCCACAACGTTGAGTAATCCATATAGAGAAACTATTATAAAATTCACAATTTTTTGGAGTAGGCGTTATGTGGAACCTATACATCTTTGTTATGGAGAATGAATTAACCATTAAATCAAAACCAAATTAAGATGAGTTTACCCTTTTTTAACAAGAAAGAAGAAAGGGATTGTGTTGGTAAAACAGAAATGGCCAAACTCATTGTTTTGCCAAACGAATTGTCAAACCTCCAAAATTTCCTATCGGTTCCTAGCCAGCCAGTGAAATATCAAACGTTTCTACCTAACGAAATGAAAGAACCATCTTGGGAAAGTGTGATCCTAATGTAAAAATATTGGTTGCGTCGTTGTATTTTTAATTATATACTAGTGAATTGGTAACGGTTTAGTGGTAAAACCACACTCTATATAAATGAGAGGTTCAGGGTTAAAACACACAACCCCATCAAGAATTGTAAATATTAGAGCAATTTTTTGATAGAAATTACCCACCGTCATATGAATGTGTAGTTGATCCCCGCTGTGGTTTTTCAACCTGCAGGTGATCAATGATGGTGAGATCGTGGTGGTTCCGGATGATTGTTCGTTGGTGGTGCAGCGTTTGAGTGTTCTCATGAAGGCGTCCCTAGCTATTCAAATGGATGAAATTTTAGGCTCCACTAAATTTTTATAGATTCAATGGTGGTGTCTCTTAATTAGCTACTATATTAAAATGTTAATATGTAATTTGATTGATTGTACTTAATCTTTCAAAAAAAATTATATACTAAAACCGGACTCGTATTAGTATCATAAATGTTCAGAATAAATAAATAAATAATCGTAGTGTTTGTGTAATGGTGATGTCTTGGACACTAACAAGCAGTAATTAAATGAAGAAGTGACAAATGCATTGTTACCGCCTTTGTTTTAGAGTTTCGTATTGTTTGGAGTTTGATAATGATTCAGTACGAGAAAACATTACTATCATAGCTTAAAACTTCAATTCCGTTCAACAACTCCCTCCATCTCTCTATTAATAGCTTCTTAGATTTGGATGCTTGAATTTATGTTGAAAAAATAAATTGGTGAAATTGAATGTAAAATATAAAAAGTAAAAAGTAAAATGAATAAACGAAATTGTAAGAATCTTGCCAGAATGTGTGCCATTAAAAAAATATTTCAATTAAGTAAGCGTGTCAATAGTATAGAAACGGAGGGAGTATGTCAAATCTTATTACTTCTTCTCTCCTAGATTAAATTGCGCATAATTTTTTTCACGATCTCCACCACACACGTTTGACTGTAAATATATGTAATTATGTATAATAACGACACATAAAAAATTAATATTTAGAATTTACATGTTACGATGTATTTAACAGTATCTCATACAATAATATTATTGTTTATGTATCTATTTGAATATAGTTAAAGTTATTTAAGCTTTACTGAATCTTTTATTTTGTGCAATTTAATTTGGGACGGAGAGTATCTTTCTCTACCAACTATATATATCCTACTCTAATTGCTATTAACATTTATTAACTTTGACCACATTTTTATTATGTATAATTATATAGCATTATCCTATTTATTAAACTAGTCACAAATACTGAGTATAATTATTATGTTTTAATCAAGTATTATGCAATCGTGTAATAGATCTTATTGTTAATTTTCAAACTTTAAGTTCCAAGATTGCGCTGTTATAGTACCTGTCCTTTTACGCCTTTAGTGGTTGATGGTGATTTTCGGATGCAACCCCCAACTGAGAGTGATATATCATAATTTAATCAGACGTTTGTAAACTATTTAATTTGATTTTCTCAGTAAAATAGTTGCACCGTCCCTAAAAAAATATCTAAAGCACTTTACCTCTAAATTACTCACATATAATTATAAGATAAATAGTTGTATTTGTAAAATTGTGTAAAAGTCAACGTAACAACTCAATTGAGACTAATGTCGTGTTGTCTATTCTATAAAACCAAAACATAAACGATATGTTCTTGCTGTTTACTCCCCGTGTCCCAATTCAAGTTTCACACCTAGTTTTTTGACATAATTTTCTATCAAAATTTAAACACATATTTGAATAGATATATGAACAATAATGTCATTATTTATGATATTGTTAAATTAATCGTAACAAATAGTTTCTAAATATCAACTTTTTATTTATCATTATTATACGTAGGTAAACATATTAACGATTAAACATGTTTTTTGAATTGTGTGACAATGATTGCGGTGCAGTTTAAATTGGGAGGGAGGGCGTATACCATAAACACGCGTATTAGTAACGAATGCAAGTATTTGGTCAGCGTCTTAAAGAATCTGAGCAGGCCGGCAAAATCAAATTGGACCGAGTAGAGTGGAGGAAACAATAATTGCACGGATATTAGGAGTATTACTTCTGCTATGAAATCAAGTACAGGCACCTAGTAGCTTCAAACAGTAAATGCATTTCTGCTCGCAACATATGGGCTCTTTTGAACGGATATTTTTTGCATCCAAGAACGAACCTTTCTTACTGTAGTCATTGATTGTACTTAGCTATGAACGGAGTAATTCAATCAGTAGTTCAGTGGGTGAACTAGATTGTGGATAATTGACTAATCCACCATCTCTATGATAAAGATTTCAGGGTTCAAGTTATACCTATGTTAAAATTTGTGAATTTTAGAGCAATTTATTGATAGATATTATCCGGGACTATAGGATCGAGTTGGAGGTCCCCATCGAGTGTTCTCATAACGGCGAACTTCACACTTCAGTAAATTTCAATAAATTCAAATGGGTGATTTTACAATTTACATGTGGTTGATGAAGGTACAATTGTGTTGGTGTCACGACTGAATGTTTTTGGGAGAGCAAGTTTCATAGTTTAATGGGGTTCAATAAAGTGGTAGGATCTTGTGAAGTAGTTCTAAGGTATGTTATTTATATAAATGGTTGATTGCATGTAATTTTCTCTAAAAATTTTGTTTAGTGATTTTGTGTAAATTAACCACATATGACATATGCCGTAAAATTCACTCAAATATAGGCTATTGCCTTATCTAATTATTATACCGTCGGAAGCACCATGATTCACCACCCCACCCCCACCCAAACCTTAATTCACGTACAACCACTGATTTGCCCCATCGTCGCGGAATCCTTTGTCAAGCCCTCCGCCCCTATCGCCACAAGGGAAGACGACGGTGAAGAAAGAAACAGGGGAAGATATACAGGGGGAAGGGTGGGGAAGAAAGAAACGGGGGAAGAAACCCGCCGCTAGAGAAGAAAGAAATGGGGGGAAGACGACGGTGAAGAAAGAAACAGGGGAAGATATACAGAGGGAAGGGTGGGGAAGAAAGAAGCGGGGGAAGAAACCCGCCACTAGGGAAGAAAGAAGCGGGGGAAGAAACCCGCCACTAGGGAAGAAAGAAATGGGGGGAAGACACCGGGGGAGAGTTTTCATCTTTTTGTGTTTTTTTTCTCCCTTATAATTCAAGGGCAAAATAGTCTATTCTAACCTTTTCTCATTTTTTTAATAAAAAAATGCGTAATAGACGAATTATCGACATTGTGTTAAAATCATTCTAATTTGATTGTATTCTATGTTGCCAGGAAGTATAATTTCACTTCAGTGGCGAAATAATTATGCAAAACACGTATCTCGACTTCAATAAATATTAGAAGCGTGAATTTGTGATAGAAAATAAAATAGACTTCGTGGCAAAAATATGAAGTTGTACTTTTCATCAAATGGAGGAATCTTACTCATCGAAATAATTAAACTCCGCACATTTTTTTCTTTTACGTTTTACAGTTTAAAAATATTAACGCTTCTCACTTTCTAAGAGATCGCTACACATTACTTGAATTTTTCATATTAAAATATGAAACACTATGTTTACTCAACAACTCCAGTTATAATGAACAACTTCAAATTTCATTCTTACATTTGGACAAAGTGTCTAAAGTCGACCAAATCTTATGTACTCCCTCGGTATCAATTCAAACTGCTCACTTTAATTTTCAACGGTTGACTCAAAAAATGTTTGATGTTTAATATATTTTATTAAGGATAATTAAAACTTGTAAAAAATTGATATTAAGAAAATATATGTCAACACGAGTATTTATACTTATATACATATTCAATTTCGGGGTCAAAGTTAAGAAGTTTTGACGAAATGAATAGTTAAATTACAGGTTGAATTGGAATAGAGGGAGTAATACAATGAACATAACAATATCATTTTAATTGAAAGATGACTTGAGCATGCTGATGTTAACGTATACGTTTAGAATGTATTTTTCATGTAAATATGATTCATATATAAAAAGTGGTAGAACTGCCAATTGTATAAGACACAATTATTTCCGGTATTCCGTACAGTATGATCAAATAACCTGACACTTCCTCTGTTTATCATGCTTGACACTATAAATTCATATGCTCGGATTTTATTGTAAATGAAATGAGTAGATGAAATTAACTTTTATTGAAAAAGATGTAGAATGAATAGATTAAATTGAAATAAAGTTTCACAAAAAGATCCGTGTCAAATTAGATGAAACTGAAACGGAAAGAGTATCGGAAAAGTTAAACACTCACATGAGTCAGCAATCAGTGATATTAATATGGTAATTTTCATATAAAGCCCTCACTCACACAGTCCAAACGCCAAATGGAGAAGCGTAGTTCCACTCAAAAATAAATTCAATAAATTCTGATGACTAGAGAAGTTTCAAGAAGAAATAAACAATTTTGAAATTCAAACATAATCCAACAGATTAATAACTTGCCATTCATAAATGAAACGGCCGTCAAAGAATAACGGAAGGCAGAGAGCGGGAAAACGTTTAAAAAGAGGAAGGAAAAAAAGAAAAGGGCATTAATTAAGAATAAAGAAAAGCAAAAAGTAAAGGAGAAGGAAGATAAAGGAGAAACAAAAAAAAAACTGACTGCGTTTAATATTTTTATACCATAGGCGGAGAGATGCGGTATATTTCTGAGAGGCACGGGTCACTTTTAACTTCTTTTTTATCTAAACCCCCTCTCTCTCCTCTCTCTCTCTCCAGAAAACCAAAATCAATTCAATGCTTTACCGAACTCACCACCACTCTTTTCTCTTCCCCTTTAACCCTTCTTCTTCTTCTTCTTCTTCTTTCCTATCTGCTCCTCAACCTTTCGCTCTTCCCCCGGTTTCTCTCTCTCCTCAGGTACCCTGTTGGTTTCTCCCTCCTCCGGTGAATTGACTGTGTTTTTTACTGTGTGTTTGCGGGGGTTTTAGTGGTTTTGGTTTTATGTTTAGGTTGTTCAAATGGAGAGCGGCTATGGTGCTCCTGCGGCGGAAGCGGTGATGAAGGGTGGCGGAGACGGTGGAGCGGAGAGTGATTTCTTCGTTGACGACCTTCTCGACTTCTCCAACGCCTCGTTAATTGAGGACCTGGAGGAGGAAGAGCAGAAGCTGGAGAGCACGTGTGTGAAGGAGTCTTCCGGTGTCGCTTCTGCCGCCGCTCCCGCGGCGGAGACGGTTGCTGTTGTGTCGCCTAAGGACGAGTTTGAGTCGCTTTCTGTTCTGGTAAAGTTTTGGTTTTTTATTTGGTTGAGGGGAAATGGAAAAGTTAACTGTAAATGAGAAAATGAAACTGATCTTCCCTTTCAATTTCTGCGTTTTTGCAGGCGGATGATTTGGAGAACTTGGAATGGTTATCTCATTTCGTGGAGGATTCTTTTTCTGGGTACTCTTTGACTTGTCCTTTGACCAAGTTGCCGCCGGAGGCGGCCAAGACCCGGCCGTCGGAGGCGGATATGGTCATGGTTGCGGTCAAGCCCGCGGTTCCCGCCCCGATTCAAACCAAGGCGAGAACCAAACGGGCCAGAACTGGCGGCCGGGTCTGGTCACTCGGGTCGCCGTCACTGACCGAGTCACCGTCGTCTTCAACGTCCTCAACCTCCACTACGACGTCGTCTTGCTCGCCGCTGTCCCTGCTGCTCTATCCCAACGCAGGTCACTGTACGGTGGATTCCCTCGGCGGCAAGCCGCCGGCGAAGAAGTCAAGGAAAAAACTGGACTCCGCCGACAGCGGCGTTCCTCAGCAGCCTCGCCGGTGCAGCCATTGCGGCGTCCAGAAGACTCCCCAGTGGCGGGCTGGGCCGATGGGGTCGAAGACGCTGTGCAACGCCTGTGGGGTCCGGTTCAAGTCGGGTCGGCTGCTGCCCGAGTACCGACCCGCTTGCAGCCCGACGTTTTCGGAGCAGCTGCACTCGAACAACCACAGGAAGGTGATGGAGATGCGGCGGAAGAAGGAGGTGGGGCCACTGGTGCAGAGCTTTTGAAGGGGTTAAGGTTAATCATGAGGATTAAATAGGGGATTAGTGCAGATTAGGGGATGAGGAAGAAGTTGCACCCGGTTTAATTAGCGTGTACATTGTTTTTCGTGGCGCAGGGTAGGTGCGGTAGCCTAGCGGATTACTTTAATGTTATTCTGGTTCCCAACCTTTTTAAAATTTTATTTTTAGTGTTTTTTTAAAATTATTGGTATCGCCCATTTGTGCATGATTTGAATGTGTCCGAGAAATGGATGGATGAAGGAAAGTGGGCTAATTGGGAATTGGCGAAATGTTGTTGGCAATGATGTGTAAGCACAGCATTCCTTACCAATGCGGGGAATAGAGAATATTTCACTATATGCTCATTTTTAGCAAATCTTGTGTACTCCACTGTTTATTATTCAGTTAACATTTAATGATTTAGACTATTTACCCACTGTTTATTGTTCAGTAAAATTTTAAGCCCGGCAGATTGCTTTACCCCGGTCATCTTTGGCGCAAGAGCGCTCAATCAATGAACTATTATGCACTCTTTCAAGGGTGGTTGTTTCTAGGCAAACCTCGTGGTTGTCTCTGCACCCCTACC
>JAULKM010000013.1:6804456-6838131 GCA_032355605.1 Rubia tinctorum
ATTCTTTTAAATGTGCGAAGCGTATATCTCGTTTTCTTTCTAATTTGGCATACTATTATTTATTTCTCCTTTCTCAACAATTCTATAAATAAGTCAATGTTTTATTATTGCTAATATTATTTATTTATTTATTTATTTATCTCATTTCATTTTATTTTATGTTAAAATTCCTTGTCGAGTTTGGAGTTATAGCAGAAAATAGTCGAAGAAAGCAGATAAGAAATAGATTTCTGGTTAAGCCTAGTTATTACATACATACAAACTTCATTAAGGTTGGGGGCTCACAGGTATCATAGCCTTCTCAAAACAAGTAAAGGTAAATCAATACTTATCTTCAATAAAAGACTCCAGAGGAATTGAATAAAATTTTAAGTAACATATCATTTTGGCTAGTTGGGTTCTACCTGTCAAACTAGCAGTTTTGTTATTTTGGCAGATGGACGATGAGGAAGAGGTTGCGACCAATGACTTCCGGGAGCCCATTGAGTAAGGAAACACTCTGGAGCCCTCCAAGAGATATTCGTCCGGTGGTTAGAGCCTTTAGAACTTCCACATTCGTAGGAGACTCACTCCTACTCGAATTAGGTCAAGCACGCCCTTGCCATAGAGCGGGCAGAGTTAATTGCCAAGGTCCTTAGCCTCGAGAACCATGAGCAGTTGATGAAAGATGCAATGTGAGAACGATGCATACGTGCTGACGCGGAAGAGGCTAGGGTGAACTCAGCGGTCAGAGCGTGATCAGATAAGGAACAAAAGGCCCCAGGAACTCAGAAAATGGAACATTGAGCGTCAAGAAGTCATACGAGAGTTGACCCTGGCCCGAGGAAGTGCTCAAATGCTACATAGGGTTTGGCAACATACCATAGACAACCAGCCGAACTAGTTTGGAGGCACATCAAGAAGACCTTGAAGACAATGGGTCAAACTATTGATGCACTTTGGGATGACCTAGTAAACCGGGCCTCTTCAATGGATCAAACCATTGATGCACTTCGGGACGACTATGGAAAGTCTAAAGGCCCTAGCCACGGGACAGATATCTCTTGGATGGCTCCAGAGTGTCTCCTTAATCAATGAGCTCCCAGAATTCATTGGCCATAACCTCCTCCTCCTCGTCTATCTACCAAAATAATAAAACTGCTAGTTGTAAAAGTTGGACCCAACTAGCCAAAAACATATGTTATTTACAATTTATTTAGTTCCTCTGGACATCTTTTATTTAAGGTAAGTTTATTTTCCTTTACTTGTTTTGAGAAGGCTCTGATACCACACTTGTAACACCCAAGATCCACGACCTACCTGCTCAATGAAAGTATTAGATTGAACCTAGGCATGTTACCATAATCCAAAAGGTCGGATTACTTATATGCAGTAACGAGCAAATACAGCTTATGCATAAGAAAATTTAGAAATCCAAAACCAAACTTACTATTACAGTGAAAGTATTTATACAAGTAATAAACATAGTTTTAATGAAAATACAGACATGAGTTATAAAGGATCCGGTAAGGATCAGTTTTACGATAAATAATTTACATAACTATAACAAATCTTAAACCCAAAAGATTTTAAAGCTCTGTCCAGGATCCTTCCTCAAAACAATTAAAGACAGAGTTGTACTTTACTCTAACGACTCATCTACAACTGTTAGGGTTTTTTAAACTAGGGTAAGCTCCTTGTTTAGTGAGGATTCATCATCAATATTTACCAAGCTAAATTTAGTGATCACATAAAGCAAATAACCACATAAATCCTAGCACATAGTAAAAGAATACGGGTGGTGTTATGGCAAGAAGTAGTCAAGTTCATATATGACCACTGTGACTAACGTCAGGGCATAAACTCTTCTATAGTTCTCGAAGGCTATCACGATCCAGAAAACCATACTCGTAAACCATGCCCAATATGTTCAATTACGACTTCGTATCAAAATACCAGATGGTTATGCTAGCATACCAAAAACTCCGTTGGTAGTCGTTCTAGTACGGTCCGATCTATACCGTTCCTCACCAATTTTGACCGAACTGCATAATTAAGCATAGTGTGACAATAATTAAGCATAGTGTCACAATAATTAAGTATAGTGTCATAAAGTACACGTCGTGCTTAGTTATATGAAACCAATTAATACACATGAAAAGAACATAATATTAATAAGTATTTCATGCATGATATATAATTCTCAAATAACACATTTAAATTTAACAAGCATAAAATAACATGCAATAATTAATTTTAATTAAGTTCGTGATAGAGCGATAAAAACACACTTTTTGAGATGGCTTCAGACGACTACTAACAATGAGCTGGCTAATATTGAGCCTCTCCACCGCTGCATTCAGTGGCGGAATCAGGACGTAATGTAAGGGGGGAGTGAAAAAGAGAGGCAATTTTTTTTCAGCCGGCGGAGTACGCCTGCGAGCCGGTGGCGGATGGACGGCGGGAACTAGGAGGAGGAGGAAGGGCAATTTTCAGATGGCAATGGTTTCAATTTAACAATTTGATTTGTGTTTTGTAATTAGGCCAACTGGGTTTCAGCCCAATTGGCCATCTCCTTTTTTGTCTTTGAAAAAAATAAAACAACGTCGTTTCATTAATACCAAAACGACGTCGTTTTGTTTAATGAGAAAACAAAAAAAATAAAACAACGTCGTTTCATTAATACCAAAACGACATCGTTTTGTTTAATGAGAAAACAAAAAAATAAAAATACCAAAATGACGTCGTTTCACTAATACCAAAATGATGTTGTTTTGTTTAATGAGGAAACAAAAAAAATAAAATTACCAAAACAACGTCGTTTTGTTTGATGAAAAAACAAAAAAATAAATTCAGAAGACTTATCGTCTTCTTTAGCCATTCTTCGCCGGGAAGCTGCAACATCTTCAAGGAGGGAGGAATCCATGGATTCCGGTGGTGCTTAGCCCTAAATTCCGGGTCACCGGATCCTAGGGGTGGCGCCAGCACCCCCTTGCTCCCCCCTGGCTACATTTATGGCATCTTTTGGATCTCCAGCTTCTGTTACCAATTCAGGTGTTACCTAATATCAGAAACACAAAAAAAAAAACTTTTAGATCAGGCAAATTAATCAGAGCAATCACCACTTTCCCAAAAAATACCTACTAAAAAACCCCTGATAATCAAATTAAGGGTCAATCAATGTTTAATGTATAATATAAATTTGTACATAATGTTGCAGATTTCCTTGGCACTGTCTAACATAAAAGCAGCAGCCTTGCTTTGATCTTGTTGGAGTTCTCTCTTCACATCTCTAGCTGCAAAATGCATAAGAAAATTCAAACACCAAATATGGGAAGAAGAGAATCACTAGCCAACATCTCATAAAACAATATTTCATTATTCTATGAAAATTTCTAGATGTGAAAATGAAAAGGTGGGATTGGAGATTGATTGGTGCAGATTCTTGAGAGCCCATTCTAAAGCATAGAAACTGCCTTCGTGTTCATCAACTGCCACCATAACTCTTCGTATGCTAAAATGGCTCTTTTTCCATCTAGAGGCTTTGGGCTTACTACTTAAACGTGTTAATCTGGGAATCACCCACGTGGTATTGCCATGCGATGGCGTGGCAAATGCAGCTTAGTCCTTATCGTTCAACCAGCTTTTGCAAATGTTACTCCTCCTCAAGTTTGCAATATGGGCTTGTAAATTCACTTGCATTTTGGGTTGGATCTTCTTCTTGATGAAGACTTAGCAATTGATGCAATGGACCTGTTTGGCAATCAGTTGTTGGTTGTTGGCTGTCGGCTGTTTTATGTAGTTGGTTTGACCAGCTGTTTATATTAGATGTTTGTGTTAGCTATATAACCATTAGCTGTTTATAAAAGTGTTTGGCAAATGTAACTGTTGTCTGTTAGCGGTTTTATGCAAAATGACATTTAAGGACACGACAACCACTCATTATTTATAATAGAGATATAGTTGATTTAGAATCAGTATAAGAAAGGAATATCATTTATGATTGGTTTTGTATATATCATGTTATGCCTTGTATATCATTTGTGCTCACTATATATGAATACACACATCCACAATTATTTGTAAGTTTTACATTCTATCATGGTATCAGTCAGATCTATCTAAAATTCCTGGCTTTTATCTCTCGTTCCCTGAAATTACATAACTAAAACTCTGTTCACTTACCGATCGGTCTCCGCCCATCACTATAGTTGTTTTCCTCCGTCGCCACTTTTGTATTTCTCCGCTGTCTTTCTCCGCCTATTTCTTCCTCTGTTGCTCTTCAAGTTTCGATCGGCATTCTTCGCTCGGCCAGCTCCTCTATCGACGTTCATCCCCCATCTTCTTCGAACTAGCCAGTCTTCGCTAATGCTAAAGTTTTCTTCCGTCCTCCGCAAAAGCTCTTCCGGCTTCCCTAAACGGCGTCTGATCTCGTCATATTGGCTTGCCTGTCGATGCCTTTCAAGCACGTGACATAAATGTGACATCGGTCAACCGCGCATGCTTCTCTGCGTCTGCATCTCCAAGCTCGTGAGACACACGCGCCTCGTCATCAACAGATTTTCTTGTATCTGCAGATGATGGGAGGGTGGAGAGGGAGGATTTTCAGCGGAAGGTGTTTTAAGAAAGGGCTCAGAGAAGCGAGGCTGACACTGGAGAAAACGGCGGAGAGGATGGAGGGAATCTCAGAGGGAGGAGGAGGACTAGTGGAGGGAAGTTGGCGGTAGAGGTTGTGGAGATGGAGGAAGAGACGCCGGATTTGAAGCTGAAGGTGTCTTCACCTTCGTCTCCGTGTGAGTCGACCACTCCTTCTCCTCTGCCAATGGTGGCGAGAAGAGGGACTAGCTCCTCCGGATGGCGGTAAGAGGAACATGGGACCGTCGAATGTGAACCTTCTACAAATATTCACCGAGCTCCTTAATTGCTTCCTTCAACCTTTCGAGAGCGCTCATGATGTGTTGAAAAGGCTGAAGGCTGCTCGCTTGCATTATCATTCGATTTTTACTAATGAAAAAGGTATTCAAAGTTTAGATTTTTATGTATTTATGATTGTATGCGATTCCAGTTTTTATCCAAAGTTTTGATTTTTTTTCTCCATAGTTTAGATTGTATTCTATTTTTCGAATGTACTACGGGTGTGGTTTTATTTTTCTGTGATTTCTGTGGTTGATTTTGTTGTGTTACAAATTGTTAATTTTTGTATGTGGAATTAATCAAAATGTATGTTAATTTCCAAATTCTAGCCGGTGGCGGCGGCGGCTGAGCGATGGCCAAGGTGGTGAAGGAGTTGCGGAAACGGCAGTGGTTATAGAGATAAATAAGTAGAATAACCCTAGGATTATATTTGTCATTACATTTTTTATTTTTAAGACTAGGAATATTTAGTCTTCTTAGGTTTGGTCATTGCCGAAAAATACTAAGTCAATGAGAAATAGTGCAAAAAAGTTATATTGGCACATTCGCTAAAAACTTAGAGTTAGAATCGCACTTTCAGATTTTACAGGATTTTATTGACACTTTCAAAAAATAATAGGGTTAGTTTTGTATTTACCCTATAGGAAATATCCAAATGATACTTGATTAGGGAATTGAATGTCTTATAGCAATATGTTCCCTTATTTGGCTCTTGTTCTTTCATCACAAATAGTCACAAAAGTCATTAAAATTACACAACTATTTTATGAGGGAGTAGCTACAAATCCTGCCCTCTTTTTGGTTGGATACATTCTAGTTTGATACGATACACTTCATAGGTACATAGATACATACAACAAAGGCTGTATGAACAAAGGATACATGGAAAAACATTATCCTTAAGAGATTTGGTTTGATAAGAAAAATCCATATATTCAAGGGATTGTGATATGTTTCAGAAGCAAATTTGGAAACGAAATATTTTGAAGACAAATGTAGAGAATTCCAATCTGCTCATGGTCTATATGTTGATGAACATCACAACTGAGTTACTTATGGATTTAATTAAAGAAAATATGCATCCACATTTTCATATATTTCGAGAGTACTCTAGAGCTATCCGCCTGTGTTCCAACATGAAATTAAACTATTGATCAATTTCAGAATCATATACCTTAATTCCTCAGGAGGAGGAGGTCCAACATCGATAAGTTTTGAGGTCAGAGGGAGTCTGATCAAGGCGGATCGGTAGCAAGGGGAGCTTGCGAAATCCACATGTTACAATTAGATAAGATAAGTATAGTTGTATGGTGTACTTTGTACTGTATCTTTCAAATTAGTGGATTTATTCTGAACTGGGTCAGACCCTGCAAATGTAGGTGATTTCATCGAAATGTGTAACCAAGTATTGTATGTTAATTTTTTATATTTTAACATACTTGGTTTAGTTGGAACGAGTTAACTGGATTAATCTACGGAATTGGTAAAACCCGAATTTCAAGTCTTAATCTAACAATCCTGCGTCATAGTTTGTTGGTTATGGATTGAGTCTTTCTCGTTATTAATGTTGCTAGCATATTAAATCTATAGAGTTTCTCTTAGGTTATATGTTAGTTAGAGAAATTTTTGGTGAAGCGTCTTTTTGATTATCGAAAAGGTAGGGAGAGATTGGTTGCTTGCAACTATAACCAATTTGTGTGCATGCATTTAAAGTCATCTTTGCATCGATGATCGAGATAGAAAACTAGTATGGAATTGATCGAAACCAGAATTCTCTCATCATAGTTGAATCTTTTGCAATCTTTAACATTTTCCTATTTTATTTGTTCTCATTATTTTTGTTTTTCGTATTCATCATTATCAAATCATTGTTTTGATTACAAAATTGCAGGTTAAGAATTAAGGAAAATGTTGCCAATCTCTTGGGAAAACGAACTTGCTCGCTGCTGTACTGGTCAGGATGATCATCCCGACCATCGAATCGTAAATTGATTATTTGGCTTAGAGTTCAAATTATTTTTGGTGTAAATCGACGCATAAAAAATTAACAAAAAAATTGGGAAAAAACATCGGTAATAACTAATAAAACATCAACTAAAATCATTACATCACAAACTGAAAATCATGAAAACATCAATGACATAAGCTGAAAATTATATTTAAAAAACATCAACAAAGTTTAAAATATCAATTTTTTTAAAAAAACTACAAACATTAACCTATATCACCCAAAATCTAAAAAACATCAATTCCTATCACCTAAACTTCACCCGAAAAATAAATAAAAATACATCAACAAAAGAAAAAAAATACTACAAAACGTCAACCTATATCACCAATTAAGCTACAGAATCAATTCCTATCAGCTAAAACTCACGTAGAAAATGAAAAACATCAACCTGAGAGGAAAAAAGAGCTAAATATATCAACCCATATAACCTAAAAAAATATTACAAAACATCGAATTATATCAACTAAAACTCATCCAAAAAATGAGAAACATCAATGTGGGAGAAAAAAACTATAAACATAAACAAAAAAGCTACGGTGCCTCAAGAGTATAAATTATTCATGAAAATCAACAAAAAGATTTATAAAAAAACTACAAATGACAACCCATATCACCAAAATACTACAAACATCGACTCCTATCACCTAAAATTCAGCCGGAAAATGAAAATCATCAACATGAGATTTTTTTTATAAAAAAAACTACAAATATCAATCCACTTCACCCAAATAAACCTCACATGAATAATGAAAAGCATCAACATAAGAAAAAAAACTACAAACCTCAATAAAAAAAATATAATACCTAAACAACATAAATTTTTCAAAAAAATGTCCTAGTGGGATTCAAATCCTGGCCACTAACCTGAAAACCCACATACTAACCACAACGCCAAAAAACAATTGCTGAACATTTACTCAGTCAAATAATATTAAGCATACACCTCAAGATATAAATTCTTCAAAAATTAAGGCTTACCGGGGATTTGAACCCATGTCTACAACCTCATCACCCAGAATGCTAACCACTACGCCAAAGAACATTTACTTATCATATACTCACTCAAATAATATTAAATCTCAGCAATTCTTTGAAAAAATAGAACACAAAATTAAATATCACCTCTCATACGCAAAACCTCACGCGCGACAATCTTGTCACCGTCATCCTCCGTCACCTTTGATTTCTGCCGTTGACGTTGCCTTTTTTCGCCGCCGCCGCCGCCTCCACCGTTGTAACCACGTGTGAAGTTCACGCATCATCCCTATTGTGTCACGCATGGATCTCATGCGCATTAACATCCTCGCAGTCGCGCTCCTCTGTGACTCTTTCGCCAGCTTCTTCCTACAGATCTTCATCGTCGCCGCCGCAATCTTTTGATCACCTTGACTCCGTCACCATCGTCGCTCTCGGGACCTTCCAATCTGCCAATCGGAGCTCCTCTTTTGTTCCCTACGTCGTAGCGCTCCTCTTCCTCCTCACGGAATCGGCGCTCGACAGCAGCACCGCCGTTGGAGGAGTAACCACTGTTGCAGAGCAGTGGAAGAAGATGCTCAGATCGGCAGATTGGCCGAACGGTTGCGCAGTAGCAGACGGCGCAACCGCTGGCGTCGGTGACAGAAGAAGAATCATCTGCGGAAGAAGAAAAATCGTTGGTGAATGCCCTCACTCCGTCGCATCGCCAGCAAAAGAAGGAGAAGCGCGGCGGCGATTACGAGAGAAGAAATGAAAAAAAGAATGAAAATTATATTATATATAGTTTTTTGATAATTGCACAATATATCCCCAAATTTATTAGCATATTTGAAAAAAACCCTACCCCAAATTAAGATTTATATTAATTGCATAATAAACCATGCCTAAAGTTTAATCTGATTAAAATGTCCGATTAAAATAATTAAAATAAAACTTTGTGTTTTTATTTTATTGATTTAGCTAGTGTTAATCTAGCTATGGAAAGTTGACTACTGATAAGAAAGAATTATTCTCCCTCCGTTCATTAATGTTTGGTACACTTTTTAGTCAATTTTCTCAAATCACGTTTGATCATAAATTTCATGTAATATATAAATTGTAATATTATCATGTGAGGTATCGTTGAATTTTTCGTAGCATTTACTTTCCAAATATTAAAATTTTACATGATATTAACATATATAGCAAAAGTTATTAGTGGTCAAACATGCCTTAAGAAAACAAGTAAAAAAGTGTGTCAAACACTAATGAATGTTTAGCTACGTAACATAGTAAAGTTCAAGACTGTGAATCTGTGATATTGCATTAGGTCGGCTTCTTGACCACGAGAAGTTGGCACTTGGCATGGTGCACCAGGTAATTAGTAACACTTCCCAAAAAAGCCCGGTCAAACAGAATATATAAACCACATTACAAACACTTAATCTGTCAAAAAATTGATGCAAATTGGTCAGACAAATTAATTAACCTCCTTAAAGCTCCTTCACCATGACTAGCAACAATGAGCAGGCTAATATTGAGCCTCTCCACTGCTGCTTTTATGGCATCTTTTGGGTCTCCAACTTCTGCTACCAACTCAGGCGTTACCTAATATTGAAAACACATAAAATCTATATTAGATTTAGGTAAACAAGAGGAAGTTAAATTAAGGGTCAGTCAACGTTGTTCAATGTATAATATTAATTTGTACATTATATTTGCTGCACATTTCCTTGGCAGTGTCTAACATAAAAGCAGCAGCCTTCCTCTGATCTTCTTGGAGTTCTTTCTTCACATCTCTAGCTGCAAAATGCATAAGAAAATTCAAACACCAAATATTGGAAGAAGAGAATCACTAGCCAACATCTCATTAAACAATATGGGTACAGTGCATTTATGACCCCATCACCTTGTATTATGTATGATCCATCACCAGGGTTAGTACACATACACCTCTCAATTTTTCACCTCTCAGTTTTTCAAAAGTGCATGTGCATGTTTACGAAAGTGCACGTCCATGTTTGTTGAAAGCACACATATATCCTTATAGTCAGATAAGGACTTTTTCAGAGATATATGTACTAAATAATGAATTAGAGTATATGTAAACTTTCAAAACATAGGGTATGTGCACAAAATAATAAACTGGGAGCATAAATGCACTTTATTCGACGATATTTTAATATTTTGTGAAAATTTTCTAGATGTACATAGCTCAAATATGTTGAAAGATCATACTGAGTATGAATTATACATTTTATAGTTGGTTTCTGATAAAACTTATGTGAGGACAGTATACTTACGTTGAAGAACTTGAGTATGGGTGAAAGCAGAAAATGGCTGGACGGTGAAAATGAAAAGGTGGGAATTGGAGATGGATTGGTGCAGATTGTTGAGAGCCCATTCTAAAGCGTAGAAGCTTCCTTCGTGTTCATTAACTGCAACCATAACTCTTCTCTTTTCATTCTCCATTCTGTTCTCTCTCGTATGCTTAATGTTTCTCCGTGTAGCTAACTTTTGTGCCAGAAGATGCTAAAATGGCTCTATTTCAAGAAGCTTTGGGCCTACTGCTTACACGTGGTAATCTGGGAATTACCCACGTGGTGTTGCCATGCGATGGCGTGGCAAATGCAGCTTAGTCCTCATCGTTCAACCGGTTTTTGCAAATGTTATTCCTCCTCAAGTTTGCAATGTATGGACTTGTAATTTTATTGGGTTTGATATTCTAAGTGGAGAAAGATCTAGCAATTGATCTATTATTGTAGCAATTAATTTTGATCCAGTTAATAACCGATCCAGTTCATTTTTCTGTACCATGAATACAAAAACATTATTATCCTTATTTCCTTATTTCCTTATTTTTACAAAGGTTACTCTAGAAGAAAGAAAATGTACAGAAACAAAGAGAAAGGAGAGAAAAATAGGAGGTTTGGATAGGGTTAGAGCCTTCCGACCAGCTACGGCATTTCGGTTCATTCTCGAGATTTGACAATTGAATCACTCCGATTTTTGTATACACTGTTCATGAGTCTTGGCACACATTCTGAACGGTGAAAATCTGATTTAAACTTTTCTGGATCAGTATTTAGTGGACAAATCCATGACAACAAAGGTGGTTGTTTCGGTTTGAATTCTACCTTGATTAATTCTTTTGTGCTTATTATTTACCAAGATTGGACCTAATATCTTAATGAAATATTTTGTCTCTAGTTGATTTTTTTTAACCAAGTAGTAGTGCTCTTATATTACCATTAAGTCCCTGATTGCATTGTGGGCGCATTATGGCCATTTTTTTACAACAAATCTAGACACTTTCAGTACATGAATGTTTGTAAAAACCATTGCTAACATAATGACGCTCCTGACTAGACCCTTTAAACCCGGTGGGACATTGGGAAATTGTTGATGAAGTTGAGTGCCATTTTGCAATCGGTGCGGATGCAGATGTCTGTGCCTCCTCTGTATCTGGCGTGGGCCATTGCTTCGTGTATGGCTATAAGTTATGCTTGAATTACTAATGCCGCTTGTATAATCCTGGAATCATGCTAGCTGGTTTCCTCTATTCCTTGTAAGGCACACCATGCCGCTACTGCCTTTCCATCCTTTGCCCTGAAGGTCGTGTCTGTGTTGATGCGTGTCCAGTTGTTGTATTCCGGGTTCAGATGTCCCTCCTTAGTGTACCACAGTAGACGCATGTCTCCGACGTGAGCTTGCTTCAGGTATGCATTTTGCCCACTTGCCATCATGTATTCCAAGGCATCCTGTGACAAATTACTGATGTTTGGCCTGGGCGATGTTGTGTTATCTCCTCTGCCTGTCGGTTCTTGTTATTCAAATGTAGCCTTGTTTATTGCACACAAAATCGTCTATATAATAATGCAGGTGAGATTTATATACTCCTTCTCTGGAACTATCTTGAACTAATGCTAGAGCCATGTTTCCAATTGCAATGGGCCACCTTGGTAAAAATCGAAATCCAGCTTGGATACTCTCCACACTCTTCTAGCAATATCACATTCTAGTATCATATGCGACGGTGTTTCCACTTGCGTATGACACATTTGACGGTAGGGTGAAACCTCCATATTTCTTATTCTTAGTGTCGGTCCTGTAAGTGCTGCATTTTGCACTAATCTCCAAACAAGGAACTTTACCTTCTCCGGTATGTTGGAATGCCAGAGTTTCTTCCACATATGTTGATCGACTCCCATATTTAGTGATGTGCTAGAGGCCGATGGATTCTGGTTGTTCATCTTATTTCATGCCTCGTGATATCCACTTTTGATCGTATATTTTCCTACCCAGTCCTTCTCCCATAATTTGTAATCCATCTGTCCCAGTGTAGCAATGGGTATATGTATCCAAACTATGTCTTTCACTATCTCTAGCCTGAAGAAAAGCCTGAGAAATGGCATACATCATTGCTTTGCCTATTTGAATCCCAACAGGGGTAGGAGCTGCCTGTCATACCTAATGGGATTCTTGTGGTTTGGAACCCACTCATTCTGGATGTTTATGTCATTTCCATCCACCACTTGCCATTTCAATTCGGGCTTCAGTAGGTCTCTACCCCATAGGATGCCTCTACACCCCCATGTAGATCTTTTTTGGTTTGACCGTTAGGAAATCCTCGGTGTTGCAGTATTTGCTGAGAAATAGTGTAGAGAAAAAAGACTCTCTATCAGTTATGATCTTCCATGCTAGTTTTCCAAGCAGTGCTTGGTTCATCTGCTTCGTTGATCGCATCCCTAGTCCCCCTCTCCACTTTGATTGGAAGATTGAATTCCATAACTTCCAGGGTATCCCCTTCCCCTCTGGATCTCCAGCCCATATGAATCTTTCCATATAACTATTTATTTATTTATTTTTGGCTAAGGATGGTATTCTGAATGTGTTAAGAGTGTAATGCGTTGTTGATGCCAAGACATGCTTGCTGAGGGTTATCCTCCCATTACCGAGATGTCCCATTTCCTCCGTATTTCTGTCTTCGCTTTTACTTTCTGCTTCAATTTTTGAACATCCGGACCCTTGTTCCCGAGAAATCCATGTCATGGCCTAGAAAGTTTTGTTTCAAGAGGTCTTCAAAGACTCTGAAGGTTTGGCATAGCCATTCCTTTGTTGTGGGGTCTGTATTGGGGCTTATTAGGAGCGACGGGTTTTGAAAGTTGATTCTATGACCCGAGTAAGCCTCAAAAAGGTTTATGGTTTGCGCTAGCTTTGTGCATCCTCTGTCTCAGATGTTGAAAAGGAGTTTACATTCATCTACAAACATTAAGTGTGACACTAGCTGGGCCATTGGACTTATCTTAACACATGTGCAGAATTCCTGGAACTCATTAGACGTGATCGTAGAAGAGAAAGCTTCCTGAAAAAAAGACAAAGAGAAAAGGTGAAAGTGGGCACCCTTGCCTTAGTCCTTGTCTCGGTTTGAATGGTTCTGAGGTCATTCCATTGAGCTTTATGGAGTAGGACATTGTAGTGGCGCACTCCATTACCCATCCTATCCATTTATTCGTAAAACCCATCTGTCTCATCATCTGTTCGAGGAAGTTCCACGACACCCGATCGTAGACCTTGCTCATATCAATCTTCATGGTCGACATTACTTTCTTTCCTGTCCTTTTCTCATGGATGTATTCGATAGCTTCATGGGCTATTAGTGCATTTTCGACTATGGAGCTCCCTTGAACGAACGCAAATTGGTTTTCTGATATGAGCAGGCCCATCACCTTCTTTATTCTGTTTGCCAGGACTTTTGCAATTATTTTGCATGTAACATTACAGAGGTTGATCGGTCGCAGGTCCGCTGGTTCCTTCGGCAATTTATTGTTTGGGATAAGGATAAGTGTTGTGTGGTTCCATTCTACTGGCATTGAAGATATTGAGAAGAAACCTTGTACTGCTTGTGTAATTTGGTTCCCCACTTCTGGCCAGTAGTTTTGGTAAATCCTGGACGGTAGTCCATCCACCCCAGGCTCCTTCCACTTTCCCATTTAAAAAAAATGTCCTTCTTGATCTCCTGTGGGGTAACTGGGATTTCCATCTCCTCCTGTTGATTCCTTTCGACCCTTTTTTATGAGGTTCAGGATGTCTTGCATGGTTGATCCATCGAAGGAATCTGCTGGAATTACTGAATCTATGACGAGTATGAAGTTTACGTGGTTGGATACTAGTGATTGTAAGTCCTCCGGTTTTGATATCCACCTTACTGACTAGTTTCTTAGCTGGGTGATGTAGTTTCTTCCCTTCCTCTTCTGGGCCCAGCTGTGGAAGATTTTTGTGTTCCTATCCCTATCCCTCAGCCAGATCGATTTCATCATCTGCTTCTAGTAGTCTTCCTGCATTGATAGTAGGTCTTCAAGTTATTTGGTCTTCTCATGCATTCCATCTGCATCCTTCTGTCTCTGTTTAGCACCTAGTTGTTCCTCCAAACACTTTATTCTGTAGTCGAGCTTTCCCACATTTTGTTTTGCCCAGTTGTGGAGCCTTGTTGTCGTCTGGAGGAGCTTTCTGTTGAAACTCATTGTTGTAGTTCCTATTTCTGACATTGTTGGTTGTGTTACTAGCCTCTATATACGCCTTACTACCTCCTTTGTATGGTTGAATCTTACGCAATAGGATTCAAATTTTCTTCTCATTGACCTTTTTGGGCATCTTTCCATTGGGTGTGTGTTGACTATGAGGTTACCATGATCTGATCTCATAATCGTATAATTTTTCAGGAAGTGTCTCTTGAACCTTGTTTTCTACGCTGAGTTCGCGAACACCCTATCTAAGCGCTCTAGGATCAACTGCCTGCCTCTCCTTCCATTTGACCAGGTGAACCATTGGCTCTAGTTATCAATCTCAGTCAATTATGCTCCCCGGAGTAGTTTCTTGAGATCTCCTACCTCTTTAGGTGTTGCAGGTCTTCCTCCTGACCTGTCTTCTCCCTCCATGACTTGGTTAAAATCCCCAGCGATTAATGTTGGAAGATTGTTATCTTGTAATAGCACTTTGGTGCTCTCCCATACAGGTTTCTGTTGTGTTCTATCCGGGTGGCCGTAGACAAGGATCAACATCTATTCATCGCCTTGGGCAGTCATGATTTTTCAACATACAAAATTAGGGCAGCTCTTTACTACTTTTACTAGGATATCCGTGGATCAAGCTACGCAGAGCCCTCCACTCGATCCTACCGATTCTACCACTTCCTATTTGGTAAAATATGATCTACCTGACCACTTTCGAATCTTAATATAGCTGCATTTAGTCTCCATTAAAAAAATATTGGGGTTATACATGTTGATGTGGTTGTTCGGTACTTTTACAGTCAGAGAGTGCGTCAGACATCTGCAGTTCCAGCTGAGTAGATTCATATACCTCTGGGTGGTTGTTCAGGACCAACCACCGAAATACCGCAGATTTGTACTTCAACGTGTCCCTGCATCATTGTTTGGATGACGGTCTCTTATGTTCTTGCTGTGATGATGACTATCCCTCCTTGCTCCTCGCCTATCTTAGGGTTAATTTCTAGGAACTTTGCCAAAGTTTTGACAAGCCTATCATTTTTTGGCACTCTGGTACACATTTTCTTGTGGAAGGAAATTTCCCCAATTTCATCATGTAGGAATCTTTTCCTTTTTAACCCCCAGGCCACTAGCCACTGGCATGTACTCCGACATTGTCCATTGGATTGCTTCCTTTTGAGTGTTGG
The DNA here is from genome assembly GCA_032355605.1 of Rubia tinctorum. Classification (NCBI taxonomy): domain Eukaryota; kingdom Viridiplantae; phylum Streptophyta; class Magnoliopsida; order Gentianales; family Rubiaceae; genus Rubia; species Rubia tinctorum. The sequence goes on from JAULKM010000013.1 coordinate 6,820,011, forward strand.
TCAGGTCCTGGATGTCCATAACACCTTGTGATTCCTTCTGATCCTGTTTGATAATTGAGGGTTCCTCCACATCTATGCTATTACAATCCTTGATGATATTGAGTTGTTTCATTCTTGAAATCTATCTACAAGGCTTGGCTGAGGCTCAAAACAGGTTGCAAAATATGTCGAAAATACCTGATTCTTGGGATGACCCAGAGGAGGAAGGCCAAGTTACGCCAAACCGCCTCTTGGATGTGGAAATGTAGGAGGCAATCCACACCGCACCACCCCATGCAGGTGATCCAAACAGGGTACAAGAGACCCAGGCCACCGGAGAAGTCCGAACAAGACACTTAGAAGGTGAAAACAGAGACATCATAACAGAGGAATACACTGTGGTCGGAGCCAAGCGATACATCCTTGTCGATGAAACAGTGACAAACCAGAGTCCAACCAACAAAGTGGAACTGAAACAATTCACGTCGGCTGACAGATCGATAACGGTGTCGTTTCTTACTAACAAAACTTTCTCAAAAGAAGTCAATTTTGTTGCTGACTTAGACTTGGAACAGTTGGATAGCACAAGGGTCGGGCTAAATTTTGATATGGGCCTATCAATCTGATTTGGAGAGCTTGGTGATGAGACTGATCTAGTCCTGAACATAAAGAGCGCAATCAAAGCTAGCTTGGCGTCAGATGCAAACCTGAAGGAAAAAGGGAAGGGTAATGATGAGCATAGGAGAAAAGGCAAGGAGGAGAAAATGTCAAAGCTCAAAAGAAGGGCAGATATAAGTAAAGAATGCCTGCAGAGACGCCATTTATGAGTCCAAATTAATGAACCCATCACTTCAGCAACACCAATCTTGTTAAGCTCTGATTCGGAACCCAAAGAAATGAACCCATCCATGCCCCGAACTAGTCAAATGGGAGAGTTGAGTGGTTTGCAACTTTTAGATAACCATGAAGAGGGCCAGGATAAAGCAAGAGGGAAAAGAATTTCAGAGCAAAGTAATCAAATCATCAGGAGAAAGAGGGTGACACTGGGGGGAGAATGTGATAGCAGTAGAGAGGCAATTGGAACCAGATGGGAAAATGGGGGAGGAGTTAATGAGTAATGATGAAGGAGAAATGAATGAAGAGAAAAGCAAAGGAGCCCCCACCAATATTGAGAAAGCATGTACCATTTATAATTCCACCTTTTCATTAATAAAATAATGAATGGAGTAGAAATCATGCCAACCAATGGACCTGTTGACCAAACAAAGACACACCAAGCCCAACACATAACACCTCCAATACAAGACAACATAATCAACTCAGCCAAGCCAAAATAATAAACCAGTCCAACCCAAACCAAAGTGACATTATCCACACGAAAACCCTTAATAAACAAATCTTGCCACCACCCATACCAAAAACATCACCCAAAGCGGCCCAATCAACCCACAACAACCCAGATTCAGCCCTCTATACTAACCCACCTACGGCTCATTCACAACAAAAAAAACCCAAACCCCACCCCCCCCCCCCCCCCAAAAGCATCAGCAACTAGAATTTTGAGAGATGAGGAATCCATACCTAGTGATTCTCCACCGGCGACGACCAAGAAAGAATGAGCACGAACCATTCATCAAGAGTTCTTCGACCGGCGCTACAAGACGGTGTGAACATCAATAAAAAGATCCAAACCATAACAGAGACTTTGACACAAGATGGAGAGCCGATCCTGGGGACACAAATGACGTCGGTGGAAAATTACCATTCAGTGACTGGAAAATTGAAGGAGTGCAGATCCTTTCTCAAAACACTGCATGCTGTGATTGGGAAACCACTCAATATAGCCGATTTCACCAGGTGAGCCACGGAAAAAATCACCTTCAATAATGCAGGCCGCCAGCGTGGTGAGCGAATACCCTCCTCTGACCGGGGCAACAATTGAGGTAGATATTGGGAGGAATCTAAAAATGATAAATCTCTGAAGGAGGAAGAAGCACAAAAATAGTAATCATGTAGGAAAATAGAGAGCTGCAGGAACCCCAGAAGAGAGCTGAAGTGGGCCAAATAACCCACCCAGCCAACCCAACTACTACTAATCCAACATCCAGTCTTAAGGTCTTATGCCGAGAAAGCTCAATGTATTTGACCCGCATTATCTCATCTGCATTGGTCGTCACTCTTGGGGAGTGTTCCTTCTCTGTTTCCTCCTCTACTGGTTGGTGTAACTCTTGTGTGCCATCCGGATTATATTCTTGCTTTGCCTCCCATAACTCATCTAGTTTGGGATAGAGTTCTTCTACAAATTTGAAACCATCCACATAGGCCTCATTTGGCATGTTGAGGAACAAATGGGCATTGGTGTTGAAATAGTGGGCTGGAAATCTTGTAAACCCCCGGATGGGCATATTCATATGAACCCTTATTGATGGAGGGTATAGTTCCTCTGACAGTTCTCTGTAAATTTCTTGATTCAGTTCCCGGCCTAGGGCTTCAAACCTCACATCAATGTGGTGCTCTAGTTCTCCTTCATTCTACCATCTGCACTGTGGATATGTATGCCACAATGCACCACAACTCCTACACATCTTGTGTACCATTTCATAACCTATGCTTATCCACACCATTCATCCCCTTCTAAGTTTCAATTACCAGAATCATGAAACCAAAGCTTTGTGGATGGGAGTCCATACTCGAACACTTACGTACTCTGCATGCTCCAATAGTCTGCCTCTAAAATTCACGTCATGCGCGCTCCAAATACTGAGGCGAATTTTATGATGGTATTCCTTCCTAAATACTCCAGGGTTAGGTCATATATTCTGACCCAAATGATTACCCTAGTTACTGTCATATGTGAGAGGGTCATTTTTGGGATTATTCTATGCAGCATCATCATTCCTCCAGATATTGCTACAGGGCCATTGTGAAGCACTGCGAGGAGTTTCGATCTCTGATCAAACTGAATCACGTAGAAATTTCCATTCTTAGCAATACATTGAACCCCCTCACCCCAGTAGTTAGCTATAAGCAACTGCATTCTTGAGAGTGAGAAATGGTGGTAGTTGAGGAAGTATCCAACCAGACAATTCTGAAGAATTCTTTGCCCTCTTTGGTACTCCTCTTCGGGTCTGAAAATTGCTCCTCTCCTAACTGGTAAGTATGTAGATCTGTTGAGTTCATCTCCGAAAATGACATCTGGGTTGTTCTGAATTTTCTGAGCCATCCTTGGACCCGTCCGACCAATGATCTTCGAGGACCCTGTTTGCCATGTACCCACTCACCTGCGTTGTTGTTCCTTCTGTTTTGTTGTGGTTTTTGACTTGGTTTTTTGTGACTGCTCCTTTTGGCTGGTTGTCCAGGTGGGTGTGTATATTATTGAGGGTGGTTTACTTTTTTCTTTGTTTTCTGGTTTCGGTATATCAGGTTTATGTGAATTGTAGGGACCTGGAATATGGCTTCAAGCTGGTGTTGTGGGGTTGGTTAAGGGTGTTTGCAGTGCGATGGCCTTATGTCGAAAGTATTTCTTCTTGGTTGTTGAGTAACTGTAGAAAACTGTTTGTGGGTTGAGAGCTATCATATTTAGAGAGAGAAGGCTTTATAGTCTCACTTACTTCCCCGTTTTGTTAATGACAACAACTCTAGTTGATGTTAAGGAGAACTTGTGAACCAATTATCATTGAATATAGTGAAGAAGTTTAAGTGGCTTATAAGCCACTTAATTTTTATTGAGTTTTCAATAGAGAGAGAAATGGTACATCAATTGCTAAAGAGAGCCTTCCTTTCTTTCAGGAGAAAGGAACATCCGAATGATGGCAACATGTTCCCTTATTTGGCTCCTGTTCTTTCAGGACAAACAGTCACAAAAGTCATTAAAATTACACAACAATTATATGAGGGAGGAGCTCCCAATCCTGCCCTCCTTTTGGTTGGATACACACTAGTTTGATATGATGCCCTACATAGGTACATAGATACATAGATACAAGAACAAAGGCTGGATCATTCAGCTTGTTTTTCTCACAACAAGAACAGAGGTTTTAGCATTGTGAACACAGTAGCTGCTAACACTCCCCAAAAATGTCCTGCCAAACAAAAACTCATCCACTCAGAATGCCCGATTCTCGATTTCATACTCACCAAATGTTATGAATGCATGTAGAAAGTATCGAACTCGAACCCTTTTTATAGCAAGAAGAAATGGAAATGTATGGTGCTAAGACTGACCTCTCAAGAACTCCTTTACCATGGCTGCCCAACACAAGCAACTGGACCTTGTGTTTCTCCACGGCTTCGCATATGGTCGTTTTAGGATCCCCTACTTCAGTTAGTGTCTTAGCAGCAATCTGCATCAAGAAAAAATAAAATCAGACACTTAAAAGAACCATTCCTTTGATGATATACGGATTCCACACTGTACCCCGTGTTCAGCGCAGAGATCCTTGGCCCTCTGGAGCAGGGCCTCAGCTGTTTTCCTGCGCTGTTCTTGAAATGCTTTGATCAGTTCTGGAGCTGCAAATCAAACAACAAATAATCAAAATGGCATCAACTTTCAGTTACAATTCACAATTTGGTCAGTATATACACAAAGTGCAGAATCATAGGGTATAAAATGAGAACAAATAGTCTAAATCATATCCTTTTCAGTTGCAATTCACAGTTTGGTACCTACTTTGAAATTTGTACCCATTTTTTCATTTATCGGTTCTGTCATGCCAGTGCGTTTTTCATCAAATGAATCATAAAACACACACTCCCTCCAATTGCCTAACATTAGCACCCTTTTTTGGTATGATTTTCAAGTTTGACACAATTTCTTATTTTTCATCACCCACTCAATCATTCTACTTCTCGTGTTCCAAATTCAATGTCATCCATTCATTTTGTTAGATGAGATATGCAATAAGAATTCATCCAAGACTTAAAGAAACAAAACTCACATGCTTCAAGATCCAACACTAAACAGAAAATGACCAAAAAAGGGGGGAAAACTCACGAGCAGCTCCCATGGAAGAAACATTGAGATAGCTGAAGTCAGAAATGGGCTGTACAGCAAGAAGCAGCAGCTCTGAATCTGGAGCAGAAACAGAGTCGCGGAGGTTCAGAAGGGTCCATTCCAATGCGTAATGGCTGCATTCACTCTCGTCAATCGCCACCATCGCCACCTTCTTCTTCCCGGTGCTGCTTCCCTCTTCCATATCAAAAACAATTTATTCCTTTCCTTAATTCACTCAAAAATTTCGCTTGAAAGTGCTGGTTGAGTTGTACAAATGATATTCTGATACTATAAAAGCAAGAATTGTTAAAGTGGTCGTGAAGATTACTAATTAAACAGAGCAGAGAGACTTGTTCTTATCCTTAATTTTGACAAGTCAGAACGCAGACGAATGGACAGTACTCTTCTTTATATCCTCTTGGCCATGATGAGTCATGGTTTTCGTTTGTTGTTTTAACTTTTTACTTAAAAAACATTATGTTTAAATTTTTTAAGTTATGAACACATAATTAATTATTGACAAAGTCGAGTGCGAGATCATCTCACACTGAAATTAAAAATTAATGTGCAATATTATAAATTTTAATTAGAGATGAGCTTTCAAATATAATTTAAGAAAGTTTAGAAAATGAAAGAGGGATTTGGATGCAAATATTACTTTTTTGGTTATTGGACATAAATATTTGGGAAATTAATGATTCTTAGTTATAAAAATCTAGCGGGTAAAGAATCCGGGTCAAAAATCTCGGGGTCAATTTTACTCCTCATTTCCGCGTGCAACGCACACCTTTTTATTTTTGGACTTAATGTTGTAATCAATCCTTGTGATGTTATACCAAAAATCTTTTTTCCTACTAAAATCATGTGTTTAAAGTTAAATTTGGATATTTTAATGTAGATCTTGTGTTAATACGTCAAAATTTTCACATTTTACTTATTTTGACACTAGTTTGGGATATTTTACATCATAGTTTTTAGTTTTTAATTTATACTTTCATTTTGATTGATGTGTTATTTTTTCAACTTGTCGTTTTAAAAGTTAATACTGATGTTTATGATTTTTTATATTATGTTTTTATTTAATCTATTCTTGATGTTTGAATAGTGTGAATTGGTATAATGTCGATGTTTTATTTTTCCAGATGTCAAGGTCACATTTTGGTGCACATTTTGATGTTTTAAAATTCATTCGTATTTTTGTTCAATGTGTGCTTTGATGCTTCAATATTGTGAATTAGTTTTTAAAATTTTAATATTGATGTTTTTTCCGATATTGGTATCACATTTTTGTGCAAACTTTGATGTTTTAAAATTTGTGTGTACTTTTATTAGATTTGTTTTTATGAAAGTTTTTGTATATTAATAGAGTTCAACCAACTCTTTTGGGCCTTCTCCTCGAGCCCATTACAACTTCAAATTTCGGTTCATTTTCTACTTTTACAAGTTTTCTCCCGTTCCTCTTGCAAAATTGTATTCATACTCATATTCAAACTTCTCTTCCAGTTCTTCTGATCCATTCACATTCAATATTTGTTTGAAAAGTCAAAGTTTCCGCCTTTAGTTGTTGATTGCTGAAGATCCTCTTGTTGCGCTCCATCTATTCATTATATAAACTTGTACATTTCAGCACCAGTTTCTTCGATTTCCTTCTCTGTGCCATCTGAAACATTGTTCTCTTCATTTGCCGAAGACTGACACTGCTTGTGATCTGTACATTCATAAACATCTCCCTCGTGTAACTAAATTTTACAAATAAATGTTGTGCTATTTCTTTCTCTTTTCCACAGAAACAACAATCGAGTTGATCCTCCCGAATGCCAAACTCATGCAATCTCTCCATTGTTGCCAATTTCACGTTGATAAATAACCATAGAAAGAATTGATGATTCGGGTGAATTTTCTTGTGCTATAGCATATTTGATTTTGTCTGTGTATCCTCCCCTCCTTTTCAGCTTGTTGTAGATCTCCATAGTTTCCAGCTTTCCTTTTCTATTCACACAGTTATCAAGTTCAGCATATATTTTATCCCTCAACTTCAATAATACTAGATCCAACTATCAGCAATTTTGTTTTTGCAATCAGTGAACTCTTTCCCCTTTAGGTAATAGGCATGCACCCACCTAATCCACAATATGTATTTTTTCTTGTTCAAATCCCCATATGTTGACACAATGCAGCTAAATTCCAAGTGGATGGATCTCTGATCCCCATTCCTCCTTTCCTTTTTTCCTCTGCTTAGCGAAATCCAAGCTGCAGCATTGAAGTCTCTCTGCCCTTCTTCTCTCCCCCATAGATAGCATGTGCATATTTTCACAATTCTACTATGTACACCTTCTGGAAATTTCATTATGCTACCCAGTAACATGTGATGCTAAAAAAATACAGAGTTTATAAGCTTTAACTTCCCTGCATGTGATAATGCTTTCGAATTTCAACTCTTAATTCTGCTTCTCACCTTATCAATCATGCTTTCACAATCACCCTTATCCCATTTCATTGTTGACAGTGGCTAACCCACGTACTTCATAGGTCGGTCACCATAAACCACTTGTAAAACATCAACCAATATTTCCTGCTCCATCATTTCCATCTTTGAGAAATAAATCTTTGATTTGGTTTCATTTATCCCCAAGACAACCACTTTCTGAAATTTCTTCAAATATTTCTTCACACGTTCAATTGTCCTCCTATTTTTTGCACAGAATAACAGCAAATCATCTGCAAAAAGGAGAGAGTGCACACCAACTTTCCCACATCTTTGGTGATAATCAACTTCTTTCCTCCTGAAACGTCTATTCAGCATTCTGGTTAAATATTCCATGCATACCACAAATGACAAAGGTGACATCGGGTCTCCTTGTTTAACTCCTTTTCTTGCTCTAAATGATCCTGAATGTTTGCCATTAATAGCAAGACAAAAGAATGAACCTGTAACGCACTTCCTGGTCCACTCTATCATTAAGTCTGGAAACTATAATTCTTTCAGCCAACACCATAAAAAAATCCAGCTCATGTTATCAAAAGCTTTACCGATATCTAATTGCAACATACAACTAGGCCTCATGCTATCATTCTTGTTACTATGCAACAGTTCTGGGGCCAAAAGTAGGTTACGTGCAATATGTCTTCCTTTTATAAATGCACTTTGATTTACACTTATTATGGATGTCAATATTTCACTTAACCTAGTAAATATGATCTTTATAATCATTTTATAAATGACAGAGCAACATACAATAGGCCTAAAATTTGAGGCTACATATGGCTGAGGTACCTTTGAAGAATCCCTATTGAAGAATCCTTTTATAGCTCTTGTCAAATCATCTCCAATAGTTTTCCATGTCTTCTTGAAAAAATGGTAAGAAAAACCATTTTTTCTGGGGCTTTTTGTTAAGTGGATACCCTTGAGAACAGCTAGAACTTCTGAATCTACAATTGGTTTAGTGAGGCTGGCATGTTGTTGCACATTCGATGAATTCCCAAACTTCATTACCTCCTCATCTAACATTTTAGTTTTTGTTGCACTTCCCAACTGTTTAGTGAAGTGAGCTACCAATTCCATTTCAATTTTCCCATGCGCAGTAATCATTCTATCTCTATTCTTCAAAGAAATGATTTGATTTTTGTACTGTCTTTCTTTCATAACATCATAGAACAGTTTTGTGGGTCTATCTCATTCATACTACCATTGAATTTTGGCCTTCTGTTTTAAGAATCTATATTCATCTTCTTGCAGTCTCCCCATCTCTTTCCTGATTTTTATTTACACCTCATGTAATTAAACATTCAATGGATCTTCATTAAATTTTGATTGTGCTTTAGCCCATAGACCTTTACATCTCACAATTTTTCTCCAATTGCCCCCAAAATCCCTGAAATTTAACCTGGTTAATGGATTTTCCAAGCTTTTTAAGTTTTGGTAACCTCAATCAATGTACTATCATTCAACTCCAGTGGTGTGTTAAAATCACCAATCATCAACCATGGCATATCTCTTTTTCCATGTTTCTTCAAGTAATTCCACATTGTTTCTCGTTTTTGAGCAATGTTGAATCCATATATAACTGTACAGTAACATTTATGATTTGTAGCTTTAATCAGACAACCTAAATCCATACATTGATCACCACTTTCCAGCACTTTAACTTCAACTGCATCTATGTTCTAATTCCCCCAAATTCTCCCACCTTTTACAATGTCTCCATTTGTTTCCAGCTCCCAATCTAAGACAACTTTTTTCCACACTTCTTTTTGTTTTTCATTTTTTTATTTTGTCTCTAGTAGTCCCAGCAGTCCTATTCCATTCTGTAAACAAAACTTCCTCACCAGGTCATGCTTACTACATTTATTTAAACCTATAATGTTCCAACTCAACCAATTACATAACATCAAGGGGATCAACTTTCTTCAAATGTTGTTTTCCAGCCACATCCTTCTGATAAGCCTTCATGTCCACTCTAGTCATTTCATTCTTTTTTTCCCCAGTCATCACATCATTCCTATCAATGTTTCCCCTAGTGACTTCATCTCTTCTTTGCACCACAACTTTAGAACTATCTCTTTTTTCCACATTCCTAGATATTGTTGATTCACTTGCAACAGTATTTTTCTTCTCTGTATTCAGTTTCACATGGACATATACTTTCTTAGCCCATCTTCTCCTTTCTGATCTTCCCCTTTCCTACATTCAGCCTCAGTATGCCCTAATCAGCCACAACCACTGCATTTAACAGGTTTCCATTCAAAGATAAATTTCTGCTACACAATTACTTTGTTTTCATTCAAATGGAGTACTTTATCTGGCACAATATCACTTATTTCAACTTCAATCTTTACCCTAGCATACGTTAGCCTTTCTTTATCTAACGTAACTCTATCTAAGTATATATGTCTTCCTATTAGGCTGATTATCTTACTGATCAATTTCGATTGCCAATATACTACAGGAAGTGCAGATAATTGAACCCAAATAGGTACAACATTCAACTCAGATAAATCCACATTAGGAGACCATGGTTTAATAACAATTGGTTTTCCATTAAAGAAATTATTACCAGATTCAGTGATTTCATCTCTACACAGTTTTGATATGAATTTCACAAAGAAAACTCCTTTCTCAATCATCCATACCTTCAATTGATTTTCCCCCAGATTCTGGAAAAAATTTTCCAATGACCTTGAATGGTTGATTACACCCTAGCACCTTACAAAATGTTGTTGTTTCCCACTATTTCATACTTTCTCAACCTCATCATTTGTGATTTCTCCCATTTCCATTCCTTCCACAACAATTGGCTCATAATACTTCACTTCTTTCAGATCATCTGTAAACAGCGCGCTCCACATTTTTCCTTCATCTCCTTCCATTCAATCTCCCTAGGAAAGTTCGTTTTCCTCCATTTTTCCTCTTTTGAACTCACAATCTCCTCCTCCTTTTGCATTTTGCTCTTGATCGGCAATTCAAGAGGTGCAGCTTCATCTCCACCTGCAGTTGGTGTGACTATGTACTCTTCGCTTTCTCTGTTTAACACCCCTTTCAAACCTTCGTTTCTCCCAAAATATCAATCCTCACTGATGTTTCAATTCTCAACTTCTCCCCCTACTTCAATCCGCACACGACTTTGTGTTTTCTTTGCCAATCTCCGATCACCCGATCTGCCCATGGCTACGTGGTTCGCTGGATCAGGGCTTCGAAGACATCGGGAAAGTACACGTTCGAGTGTGTGTGAATCACCCCTAGTTAGAGAGAGATAGTTAATACATCCTATGATTCTCTTTTCTATAAGATTCTCTTTTACTATTTTTGACATATTTTTCATTGTATTAACATATTTTTTTATTATTACAAGTTTATGCAAATTTTAGTATTTTATTTGATATTTAATTATTTCAATGTGGATTTTAAATATTTTCATTTGATGTTTAATTATTTTTATTTGATGTTTAACAATTTAAATTATGATGTGTATTTTTTAGTGATTTTATTTGATGTTTAACTATTTTGACATGTGTTTTTCATATTTTCATTTGATGTTAGTTATTTTCATTTGATGTTTAACTATTTAATTTTTTATGTTTATTTTTAGTGATTTTATTTGATGTTTAACTATCTTTTATTTCACATAGGAGTATATAATATTTATTTGATGTTTTACTATTTTACTTTATTTGATGATAAATCATATTAAGTTGATATTTATTTTTAGTTTATTTGATGATTATTTTTTATATGACTTTTTAAACTATTTTAAGAATTCAGCCCAATAACAAATTCACCTAGCTAACAGATTCTAAATTCGAACCCAGATTTGACTCATATTTGACTTGACCTTCCCCCTTCCTTCTTTCCTCGACCCGGACGGAAAGAGACTGAAAGCCGGCAACAATTGCCGTTCGAACCCAGCGCAAGAATCTGGCAACGAATAACCCGATCGTTCATTGTTGAGGAAATCAAACGAAATCCGGCGATGGCAGATCTCCGGGGGCAGCGAAACCAAACGCCATCCCTTTTCAGTCTTGAATGCCAAAAATGGCCAGAGCTCTGCATCTCCGCCAGCCGTAGGCGATACAATCGGTACAAAATATAGAGAAGAGGTCACTGGCCGATGGATTTGCTTAAATCACGAGCCGATCAGTAAATCAGGTCGCTGCCGTGATGGAGAAGACGTCCGTCGAAGCCATCCCGTCAGGTGACGGCGATGCGAGGGGATGCATCTCCAACCAGGGTTTCCCGTGGAAAAACTTGATTCGATTTCTTTAGTTTTGCAATTTAGTCCCTGAATTTCATTGAATATTTTACAACTAACCCCCAAAATAAAGTTATTGTACTTTGACCCCCAAATTTAATCAGCTCCTATTTTATAATACCATATTACCAATTCATCCCTTGGTCTCACCATGAGACGGACTCTTAATTATTTGTTAATATTTTAGAAAATTATAGTATATCCTATTGAATTTAGAACATTATTTTTAAAAAAAAAATCTAGAACATTAGTTGATTGAATTTGAAATCATCAACAAAATAGACAATAATAAATCGATGAAAATGAAGTTTGCATTTGCTCTAACTTATATATTAAAATAATGCAATTGTTTATGTGAAATTGATTTGGTATTTCACACGGTAACAGTCTTTTAATGGAGTGCATTAATCATATAGCGTTACATATCATTTCCCCTTCCAATATTAGTAGAGAACTCCATAGCTTAGGAACTCAAAACAGTTTCCATTTCCCCTCCTCATTGCAACAAATGACTTCATTGCAGCATATCATCTTCATACAAAACGCGCATCAGCTGGAATCTCCATGGCGAAGGAATAAATTGAATTTGGACCTCACTTCTGCAGGAATCCGCATGGGTCGACAGTTTTTGTCAAGCCATACTGCTGTGCCTCTAGCCTCTAGAATTGGCTGCAAAAACCGACAAATCAAGAAAGTTTTAAACTTGACGGATCATGTAGATTCAGGTAGAAATGGGGAGCGCGCACAATCTCATTACCTCTTCATCCGGCAGTTTGTAGATGAAATGTTCGAAAAACAACCGAGCTGCAGAAGAGTCTGATACCCTAACCTTGACCACAAAGCTGTCTCCACTCTAACCAAATGCACAAGTTTCATAAGATGTGAGAATAGCTCTATTACAACATGATTTGTTTAGGCTGCGAAATCTCAGGAAGAACAGAAGCGAGCGTTGAATGCATAATTTTTTTTGGCGCTGTGTGGTTTTGTGGCATGCAACTCTTACTATTAGGGCTAAGAAAACATGTTATCATACGCACCCGTAAAGGAGCAAGGAACTTTAAGGTTAGTTCTGACAATGCCAACGAATCACCACTCCGTGCAACTGCATCAGCATTTAATCCAACTCTTTCCATGAGTTCGTGACGGCCTGTTCAATTCATGAAATTAAAACACCTTAAGAGAAAAGCGCTCAGTCAGAGTGAGTAAGATCAATTTCATCTTTGCTTCAACACAATGCAGGGTAGCATGTAGCATGCGTGTTACAAAGATATGCATGTAGCATGCGTGTTACAAAGATATGCATGTATTCCACTTAACATCAAAATTCACCGGCCACTTTAAAAACATTAATATGCAAGCAGCTGTTTCTTTGATAGAACAGATTTTTTCTATGGAACTGTTGTGTGAGCTGAGGGCCTTATCATAATCATTAGATCAAATCTGTTCTATAGAAAATTAGTTACAGAAAAATGTACTAGCAGCACTCGGATATGTCAATACTTCTCACATTCAAAAAAATCCGTCATCAATAAGGCAAATATTCTTGACAGTGAAAGAATGAGTAAGTTAGATAAAACAGTAATTAAAGCCTGCAAATGCTCAAGTTGAAGAGCAACAAAATGCCTCTCTTAGACTCTTACTATGACATTACACCTCTATCGGCTATCACAAGCAAGGAGAAAGAGAACGCCTTCAAGAATGCTTTAAGGTAGCCAAAATAATTCATGCTATCTCAACTGATACAACAGGACCATGTAAACTGCAAAACTTCAATTTAAAGAATCAAAGGTAGCCTGAAACTTCAGTTTTCAACTTAAATAATTTCACTACTACATTGAAGCAGCACAAATTGGAAGAGAAAAAAATCACAATCTTCAAGTCAGCAACAGCTAGCCTAAGTGATCTATGACCTCAACCAACCCTGACATAGTGAATACTGAATAATTTACCATGATGGATTATTATTGAGTTTGTAACAAAGGGCTATCTAAAGTTTAGCCAGCTATTAAAACATACCAAACATCAGACGAGATTTTCTGTAGGCTTGTGCAGTTCCGAAGGACAATTAGGCAAAAATGGTACTTCCAGAAACAATGACTTCACAGACAGCCTTTTTCTGTTGCAAATCTTCTCTTAACAACTAGAGCAACATGTACAAGGAAATATGTGGAGAAAAGTTTCTACTGCCCATTACAAGGTCCAATCTCTGACATAATCCAGTTACGAATAACCAGAAAATCCTTTAGCAAAACATATGAGTACTAATAGTAACTAAGTTCAACACTGAAAATTTCTGATCATGGATCAGTAAGAGAAGACGAGACTAACCATGCTGGCAATAGCTTGCATAAACAGCATTATTTACCACACCATACTGATCCAGCTCGTAATCTCGAACTTTAAGCTTAACTTCATGGAATCCATCCATTCTGCAAAGCAACCAGTATATGCATGGTCAATATCATATTTCATTAAGTGTATATTGCTCCTGATCAAGCTTAACACTAACAGATCAGCATTTGGACATGCATTAGCCAATTTCTTTTCATCTGCCTATTAAACTTCAAAGAAAAACATCATTTCATTATATTTTAAGGGCAAGCAAATATCCTTAAGAAAAAACTCCACCTTTCTATTAAATCAACAATATAAAGCAGAAATTAGCACACAGTAAAGGACCATTTTAAGCCCACCATTTATTTACTATTTCCAAACTACAAATTCTAATTACTCCACAAATTGAAGTCAAGAGCGAAAATTAAAAGTACCCTTTTCCGCCTTTGAAGTCCAACATCGCGACAGCATTGTTACCGCTTCTGACTGGAGCAGAGGTTGACTTCAGAGGTGGTGGCAGAAGACGCCGCCGCCGCCGCCGCATGGGCTTCGAATTGGGTGGCGGGCGGCGGACGCTGAAGCTCGGAGCGTTGGCCGGCAAGGTCACGTGGTGCACAGAAGAATTCACTATACAACGTGACATTTTCAATCCAATTCAGCAAGAATCCTCGGATGCGGTTTGATGGTTTCTTTCTAATTTTCTCGAGGCGTTATGTTTGAGGAATTGGGGGTGCTTAAATGTCACCGCCATCAATGAAATTAATAATTCACCAAAACCAAACCTTGTACAACCATGTTCATCCCCACTATAAATATTACTCTACCTTACAGACAATGTCAGGTCCAGAATTAATACTAGTAGCCAACCAAGCACTGATAAAACATTTGCGGCATTTGCCCAAACTAATGAATTTAGGGGCGTTCAAGGGTCGGGTCGGGTCGCTGTCCATGCCCAGATTGATTCAAAATTTTGGGATAAATGGGTCGAGTCGGGTCGGATCAGACTGGGTCTTGGATCAATCCAAATCGATCAAAATCATATAAAAATAGATTTTTTTATAATTTATCAAAATAAAATATATTATTTTAAATTGTAATAATATTTAAATAATAAATAAAATTATGATTTATTTTTATATATTTTAAAATAAGAACATTATATTATATTTAATTACATATTATTCATTTAATAAAGAAAATACAATTATTTTCATTTTACTTAGTTAGAATACTTTTAACATTTCATTTAAAATATATAATTTTATTAAAACTTATTTACACAATTATGAATATACATTTCATATATTATTTATAATTAATAGTAGTTTTGCAAAATTATTTTTATTTTTATAAAAAAAATTAAAATGTTAAACTTGTTTATGAATTAAATTAATGGTGTGAATGTTGCATTAAACTAGTTCGTTTTATGATTTTTTTCAAGAAAATTGGGTAAAATTGCAAGTGGATCAAAACGAGTCGATTTGGGTCAAAATCTTACCCGACTCATTTTGACCCGACCCACATCGACTCAAATGGGACATTGGCCCGACCCGATCCATATGTGTCGGGTCAAAACGGATCGGGTCGGGTCGGGCAATTTGAACACCCCTACTAATGATTAATAAATAAGTATTGGCAAAGTGTTGAGAAATACCGGGTTGAATTAAAATTATAAAAACCTAAATGATTTTAGTTGTAATATTAAAAATTTATTATGCAACGTGTAATATGTATAAGTTTATGACCCGATTAATGTAATCCAAAATTTTTATCATAATTTCTTCAAATTTGTAGTTTAAAATTTGATCTTTCCATATCCTGTGGTGGCCTATGTTTCAACATGTGAACAATATGCAGATATATTCTCTAAACCATTAGACACTGCAACTTTTGAATTTGTCAGACAACACCTTGGTGTGTGACGGATATGAGGTATTTTTCTCTAAAATTCCTATGTACAGTATGTATATTTTTGGTTCTGTTTTTTGCTTCGATTTTTTTTTTAAAAAAGAAAGACAATTTTTTAAAAAAAAAACAAAGAGGAGAAAGGGTTAGGTAGTTGGATGGTATGTTAGAAGTTCAAGAAGGGAAATGAGTTGACAAGTAAAGAAAGATAATAATTGTCTTGGAATGGGAAAAAAGCAAACGCGGTTAGAGAGGTGAAAAAGTGGAAGTTAATTTTGGTTAAAATTCTTTCCATCTCCCCCACATTCCCCTTTTTGGCATTACACCTCTTATTCTCTACCAAACTTGAAAGTTATATTGGCGAGTTTAGAGTTTTTTTGAAAACCTTCTTGTCGACCCAAAAACCCTACCGAGGTATTTTCTAAAATAGCTTCAATGGCTGGAAAAAAGACTCAAGGACCAGTGGGGCTGTTTCTACTCACCTCTGGCAAACCCGAGAATGATGCACCAAGCAAGAAGAAATCTCAGTATCAAAAGGTAACCAATTCCGAATTCGCTCACATTGTTTGGGAAGGTAAAAAGTTTGGCTATTTAGAAGAATTCTTTGAGTGTGTGCAAACAAATAGAGTTACCTTAAATATGACTAAATGTGAGAACATGAAACTGAAATTTCTTGAGGTTGATATGGAGGAGTTACTTACGGGTGATATAGGAGATTTGGAGAATATAGAAAACATTAATCTTAGATTGCTGAGAGGTGCATACAGAGAACATAGAGGAAATGATATGTTTCATGTGTATTAGTATATTCCTGTTCAAAGTTATGTTTGAATTGAGGAGATTGATGATGAGGAGGCTGAAGGTTTGGAGGTGATCAAATCCACTGATCAGATGAAAATTGTTCCTTTTGGTGCTGAGACAGCTCAAAGGAATGAAAAACTGAGAGTTTTAGAGCCCCCTGTGATTGTTCCGTCTGATGGTGACGATGAGGAAAATGCTGGTTATGTTCCAACATGCCAGCATGAAGTTGGGTTTGAGCACCCTATTGAGGTTGATGATCCAGAACTGGGTTCTACTGGTGATAATATGGGAAATCAAGATTATCCAATGGATGATGTGTATGGTGGGTCTGCGTATGATGATGTGGAGGTATCTGAAGATGAGAAAAGATGGGGGGGGGGGGATGACCACATAATAGAAGTTGTTGAGACAGAGGAGTTGGAGACTGCTCAGAAAGAGGGCCATGTTCCAACATTGGAATTTGAACCTTCTGATGAGTCTGACTATGTTGGAACACATGCCACTGAAGAAACTAAGCAGTAGGAGGAAGAAGTACCCAAGGCCGAGTATGTTCCAACACAGGAACTTAATTTGACATACTCCAGTGATGATGCCTTGGATGAGTTCATCCAGACCAGGCTTAGAAAGGCAAAGAGGAAGGAGTCAGAAGCAGAGTCCTCTCAACCAGCTAATAGAAGCAAGAAGGCCGAACCCTCTCCCAAGAAGAAGAAACCCACATTGCCACCTCCATCTATAAGTGATGTTGTTTATACTATATTTTGGAATAATGATTTTGAGGAGATGTGGGAGATCTTTTCTCAGAGGAAGATTATACCTGAGAGAGTAGTTAACTTGGATGCTTGTATGCCTAGTGGTTTTACTGATTTTGTTGAGCTACTTTGGATTGTGACTGCTGTTACCTTGTGTGATGAGTATAACAAGCAGTTGGTCTGTGCGTTTTACTCTAATTTGATGACTGGAAATTTAGAGGAGGAATCTCCCTGGTGTGACATAGTGTATGTCCGGGGGAAGATTATTATTTTTTCTGGTGCCAGGATCAATGAACAGCTGGATTGAAAACCCATGAATTTGATGGTGTGTTTTCTGATGAGCTAGGGGTTTCTAATGATGAGATTTTGTCTATGATTTCTGGTGGTACTAAGACAATTTTTCCAACAGGATATTCTCAGGCTTCATGCCTCTCTTCTAGATTCTTTGGATTCTACTATATTGCCGTGAACTGCTGGATGCCCTCCACAAATACTACAACTCTAACTAGGGAAATGGCTAAATTGTTGTACTGTGTTTAGGGGTGCTTATCGAGCGAGTCGATCGCGAGCAGAGTGTTGCTCGACTCGACTCGCGAGCTTTTTTAGCCTTGCTC